>VYZV01037553.1:0-12867 GCA_013401275.1 Pandion haliaetus | reverse complement strand
CTCAAAAATATTTTGCCAGCTGTTATGCTGTAAGAAAAAGAAAGTTAAGAACCCTATCAGGAATGGAATAAAGAAATGCCTAATTCCTGCCTATTAGATCTGTATATGAGCATAAACAACAGAATATATTCAAATTTTGCATAATGTTTTATGAAAAACACTGCAGGTCCTCTTAGCTCTGCAGAAAACCTTCCATGTATGCTAAACAATGAACACTGTTCATTAAAACAAGGTTGCCACATAACAATATTCTGTCTTTGATCTTTGCTTAAGTATCACCTCAAGTGAGACAGGATATTTCTAAGGAAGTATACACAGACCCAGATGCCATTCCTAAAATCACATTGGCCATGCTCATAGATATAAATTAACCCTGTCATAGAAAATCACTCCAAGTTTTCCATAGGTCCCAGAAAGCACAATTTGCCTTCTATGTGTGTGACAAAAATTCGTAGCTCCTTTAGGCATTACAAGATACTTTTTGGACTACATGTTCTGCAAAATGCTTCAAAAGTGAACTAATTCTAAGGCTCAGCAAAATTTTCCCAGGCTTTTAAGGATCCAGCAATCTTTCATCACTTAAGTCCTTTAAAGCATTCGATTTCACACAGTAAATACTAAAATTCTAGACCTTCTACATACAGCTCTGCATGTGCTATTTAGGGCAAGTGTACTCTGTTTCTTCTGCAAGCAATCAAGTCCACTGGAAGCAGATATAATATCAAATTTAAATTCAATTATGTATCAAGATATCACAGCAACAATCACCTAAGATTAGCCACAAGTCACAGATTTATTCATTCTTCATTTGCGGAAAATAGTCAGCTGTAGCCAATATTCAGGACACACTGTATCAGCTAAAGGTAAATACTAAAAATAATAAGCCCATTACTAAAAGCCATTATGGAACCCTCTACTGATTCACTAGCCATACTATTACTTGGAATGGATGTTAATGCTGCATAATCAAGACAGCAAGGCTTAATGTACTTAATGTAGTTCACTGGAACATGGTAGTTGAAGTGAGTTTAAAAACATCTTCATAGCACTGTTGAATACATTGAACATATGAATGGCTCATATTCTTCACAAAGTGGTATTTTGGTTTATAGCAGACAGCTTTTTGTGCTGTCTTGTAGTGATGGGGCAATTTGCCAGCTTGTAGTGATGGAGTAAACCTTTTTACGGGGGTGTGTACAAAATCTGCAGCCTGCCTGCTAGACTTGAGGGAACATTTAACGCAGCAATTTGAGTAGGGTCGACAAATCTTCTGGTAGCTTCTATGGATAAAAAAAAACCCCAAACCTAAAAACCTTCTCCAAGATTTTCCTCAAAAATCCTTCTTTCACAGCCATTTGTCTAAATCAAAATAGATAATTCAATACGGAATTCCTTCCTTCCTCTCCCTTTCCAGCTGAAGAATACTGCCCTCACCAGATGGACAACTGGTTTAACTTAACACGGTGGTTTAATGCAACACAGCAATTTCTCTTCATACTCTAACACTATAAAAAAAAAAAAATCTTAAAGGTTATTGCTATCCTTTGTACACATTGCTATCATTTTCTGTTTCACAGCACACAAAACCTATGTTCTCATTTTCTGTCACTCAGAATTCTTCAATTAACACCTTTTTCCAAATGCTGCAAACCAACTATTACACATTTGCCAGTGAACTACATAACTATGTGAAAAAGATTACCCTTTCTCTTTTTTTAATTCAATCAATGATACTCATGTGTATGGTTTATTTCTTCCTGCATGGTTAGACAAAAGTTGAGACTTGCCTAAGCTACAGTTTTATTAATTTAGCTCATCCGGGAATTATCTGGCAATGACTTGTTCAAAACTGACCATCATTTCTTTTTCAGCTATTTCTACAACAAAATCCACACCCTGGCACAACTGGTATTTACCATAGTACTAAATCCCTTCTTTCACGTGAGGGAAAGTAGCTGGGAAAGTAATACTGTCTTGTGAGTGGACCAGATATTAGGAGTTTCAGTTTTGTTCCCCAACCTCTTTAGAGCTGTCATCTTCTGAATTCCTCTTTAGCTGTGGTTCATAAGGAATAATTGGATTTACTTACCAGTAAAAATATTATTTGGTTGTCTCGCTCCCACTTCTAGTAATTCTGTTATAGAATCATAGAATGGTTTGGGTTGGAAGGGACCTTTAGAGATCATCTAGTCCAACCCCCCTGCCATGGGCAGGGACATCTTCCACTGGACCAGGTTGCTCAAAGCCCCATCCAACATGGCCTTGAACAATTCCACGGATGGGGCATCCATGTTCTTTTCATATTCTCTCAAAGGCAAAATACATATCTGCTCCCCATGTAGAGGAAGTCTATTATCTAATATTAAAATTTCTTTCTAGGCAACGATTGATTCTCCTTTCTCACCTAAAAAATATACACTTTTTCCAATTTACACATTTTCAAAATTGTCAACCCTGTGTGGCCCCATGGCTCTTTGCCATTTTGGGTTGGAAGCTTCAAGTTATCCCAGAAACTTGGCCATAATCCCTTTGAATGTTCTTTCAGTTCTCATGATTAAGGCAATTCCTATACAAAGTCCAGCTATTCTTACCCAGTAATACTGTCTGTAGCAAATGTCACTTAACCTTCACCTCTTTTGCTCACTTTGGTGAGAAGAAACATCGCTGCAAAGAAAGCAGATGTACAGTATGACTGGGCATGCTCTAGTCTGGGAATATCCCTGTACATTCTTCTGCCTGCCCTTGCAGCTTTGTAAAGAAAATGAAAGTTTGGTAAGCATTTTCTTCTTTTACTGTCACTACCAGGCTACTTTTTCTTCCTTTCAGGAAAGAAATCCACTCAGTCACTTACCTGTCAAAGAACCTACTTGCATTAGTTACCTAAACTGCATCCTTGCTGAAAGCTCGGAGGTGGGGTTTGCTTTTTCCAGTTGAGAGTGGGGAAGGGTAAGAAGCTGAAGCAGAGGTGACATGTGCATTGAAGCAATGACAAGCAGCCCACTAGTGCTTGATTACACCACAACTTTAAGTCTATTAGCATTGAACAACTACTAGATCATTAGGTACTGGTAGTAACAACCTCCATATCACTTGTCCTTACTTGCTCTGAGATGTTTCTACCTTCTTTCTACTTGGTCTGAGATGTTTAGCACCTTTCTTTCTACCTTCTTTCTCACTCCTGACCTTTCTCTCACCTGCAGCCGGCATGATCCTTTCCAGGGCTGACAGAAGAAGTGAATTTCTGATTCCCTCTGCTTCCCACTTCCTGTGGGCCTCCTCACCCTCCACAATGTTTCCAAGCAGAACAGAGCATTTCTCTACCTAAAACCTTCACAAATGCACTGCTGTCCCCAAACGAGTTCAAATCTTGTTCTGTGACAACTGACACATTTCAGCCCATCTTCCTGACATTTTTGTCTGTTACTGGCCCCAGCAGACCCCAAATAACACACAAGATTACATCCATAGAGAAAACTGGGTTCAGGACTGGTACAGTCACTACTCATTTCAAAGGCTTCTCATTTATCCTTAGGTCTACTAGATGCTTACCACATTCCCCAGCTTGACTCTTAAAGGAGTTGCTACTTCTCTTTTTTTCTCCAGAAATCCTTATACTTTTAAAGTGCTGGTGTATTCAAGCTTTGTAAAGCTTTTATTCCTTCAAGAGATTTTTATTTTATATTCAGGGAGAATCCAATCTTGAAATTAATCCTCCACATACTGGATGCCAATCTTCACCCACGAAGATACCTTATAAAGCATCAGATATGGAAAATAAAGAGTTAAATGACAAAAATTAAGATTCTTTTGGATGGAACAAAAAAATGCAATCCCATTTGAAAGAATGGTTTTCCCCAAATGTTTTGGGTTTGCATGGTAAGGTTTTGGTAGCGGAGGGGCTACAGGGGGGCTTCTGTGAGAAGCTGCTAGAGGTTTCTCCCATGTCTGATAGAGCCAATGCCAGCCAGCTCCAAATTGGACCTGCTGCTGGCCAAGGCCCAGTCTGACAATGATGGTGGTAGTGCCTCCGAGATAACAGATTTAAAAAGGGGGGAGAAAGTTACTGCACAACAGAAACTACAGCCAGAGAGAGGAGTGGGAATATGTGAGAGAAACAGCCCTGCAGACACCCAGGTCAGTGAAGAAGGAGGGGGAGGACGTGCTCCAGGCACCGGAACAGAGATTCCCCTGCTGCCTGTGGTGAAGACCATGGTGAGGCAGGCTGTCCCCCTGCAGCCCATGGAGGTCCACGGTGAAGTAGATATCCACCTGCAGCTCGTGGAGGACCCCACGCCGGAGCAGTTGGATGCCTGAAGGAGGCTATGACCCTGTGGGAAGCCCATGTTGGAGCAGGCTCCTGGCAGGACCTGTGGATCTGTGGAGAGAGAAGCCCCCACTGGAGCCGGTTTTCTGGCAGGACTTGTGACCCTGTGGGGGACCCATGATGGAGCAGTCTGTGTCTGAAGGACTGAAGCCCGTCAGAGGTACTCATGCCAGGGAAGTTCGTGAAGAACTGCAGCCTGTGGGAAGGACCCACATTGGAGAAGTCTGTGGAGGACTGTCTCGTGTGGGAAGGACCCCATGCTGGAGCAGGGGAAGAGTGTGAAGAGGAAGGAGCAGCAGAGACCATGTGTAATGAACTGACCACAACCCCCATTCCCCATCCCTTTGTGCCACTCAGGGGGAGGAGGTATGGAAGCCAGGAGTGAAGTTGAGACCAGGAGGAAGGGGGGGGGGAAGGTTTTTTAAGATTTGGTTCTATTTATTATCCTACTCTGATTTGATTAGCAATAAATTAAATTAATTCCCCAAGTCGAGTCTGTTTTGCCTGAGATGGTAACTGCTGAGTGATATTCCTGTTCTTATCCTGACCCATGAGCCTTTTATCATACTTTTCTCCCCCTATCCAGCTGAGGAGGGGTAGTGATAGAACAGCTTGGTGGGCACCTGGTGTCCAAATTTCACAATACTGTCTTTGTGTACCAGTTCACAGCATAAATTATGAACAACATTTTTCATATGATGTTGCATTGCTAAATGATGGTGGTCTCAGTATAGAACCCCCAAATGTGAATACACTCAACATACTAAGGTAAATATATGCATATGTTTGAATTTTTTCCTATTCTTAGAAAACCTAACCTATATTAAATTTGTTTTCACTGCAAGGTGATCTGGCTTTGATCAATTCACATTAAAAACTATCATTTAACTTTGAGTCTTTTGTAATTACAGTCTCTGAGAAATCACAAGGCAGGTTGAAAACACTTTTTCTTTCTTCAGGTCTATAAGGCATTGATGAAGCCTTATGAAGTATTACTTTATTGATCCTTATCAGAAAAGTAAGACTATGGAAGTCAACCTCTTTTTGTTTAATCTACTCTTTTGCTGCTTGAATTGGTATCTTTTGCGTACAAAAATTATAAACTTACTTGTATGTTGCTTTATTTTCCACATATCATTGTGTTTAATTAACTAATGTCTATATATCTAACATCTTCAAATATTCTAATGTGAACTAAATGATCTGTCAGAGCTAAATGGGCTATTGGGAATCTGAGCAGGTACACAAAACTTCATCCCTGCAGACTTACATTTACGTGCAAAATATGTTTCCCTTTAGTTGGGGGAAAAATACAAAAATCTCGGACTCTTGGTTTGAGAGACTTCATTCATTATAAAGTTTTAATACAGCATTAATCACTTTCTGTTTCTTTTACTTCTAATGTACAAGTAATGGAAAAAACCATTTTAAGGATCCCCACAGAGGTAGCGTGACTTGAGCAAGTGTTGTTCAAATTTGAATCCTGGGGAAAAAAAAAAAAGACAAATTTCTTGCTAGAGAAGTAATAGACCCGCCATCTGTGCTCATTTCTGTACAAGCATGGTAATGTATCACATCGCTTTAATAGGCAGATTTGGTCCCCAAGTACTATTCATTTTCATCAACACTAAGAAAAAAAACAAGCACCAATGTATTTGTATTCTATAAACATGTTTTAAAGTGATGAATAACAAGGTGCCCATTTTGTGAGCTCAATATATGAATATTCATATAAATTTTCTATTACTCTCTATTGTATCTACAAATACCATTGGTGGGGGTTACATTTGATTGTATCAGTATCTCTGTTAAAAGAGAAGATCATGCTCTATTGGCTAGCCTGATTTCTTGGAAAAACATGCATGTTTTCCAAAATGCATTTGGAAAAGCTATTAGAAGTAATGAATATATTAATTCTCGTAGGAAGCAGCCATTTTGGACTTGGTGCTTAAAGGCAGATCTGTACCTCTATATCCCTCCAACACAAATAATCTGTATTATATTGTGATGACTACAAATACTGATATACCATTTTATTATGGATTTGTGTGGCACGGTTTTCTTTGGTAGTGGGGGAGGGGGCTGCAGAGGTGGCTCCTTTAAGAAGCTGCTAGAAGCCCCCCTGGTGCCAAAGGGTCGGACCCGCCTCTGCAGCCCAGACAAGGAGTGACGGTGGTAGCGCCTCTGGGAGAACAGATTTAAGAAGGGGAACCGAGAGTGTGGGGGTTGGGGAAATGTGATAGGAACACCTCTGCCGATACTGAGGTCAGTGAAGAAGGAGGGGGAGGAGGGGCGCCTGAGGAGGCTGATGGCCCTGCAGCCCGTGGTGAGAAGGCAGGCTGTCCCCCTGCGGCCCATGGGGGTGAACGGTGGAGCGGAGGCTCCCGAAGATGGCCGTAACCCCATGGTANACGGTGGAGCAGGGGACAAGTGAGGAATCTTCCCCCTGAGGAAAGGAGCGGCAGAGACAACATGTGGCGAGCTGACCCCCTAACCCTCATTCCCTGTTCCCCTGCGCCACCGGGGGGAGGAGGTAGAAAGCACCGGGAATGGAGCTGAGGCGGGAAGGCGGGAGGTGTTCTGAGGTTTGGTTTTCCTTCTTAATACCCTTGTTTTTGATTTAATTTGTAGTAAATGAAATTGATTTTGTTTCTTCCCCAAGTTGAGCCTGTCTTTTGCCCGTGACCATAAGTGGGGAGTGATCCCTCCCAGTCCTTGTCTCGACCCACGAGCCTGCCTTTGTATTTTCTCCTCATCCCAACGTGGCCAGGCACGAGGGTGGGGAGTGAGTGAGAGGCTTCGTGGTGCTTTGTTACCGGCTAGGCTGAAACCGAAACCACGACATATTTAGTGTCAACAACCGATTATGATTTTCCATTCCTTCACACTAGCTTTGTAGAGTAATATCAACATAGAAAAGCTAAAATAGAGTAAGAAATCAGTGTTAAAAATGGGTCTGAGCCATAAAGTTTTGATCTAGATCCAAACTTCTCCAGGGCTCAACTCCCCGTGCTAGTAGTGTTTTACTTCAGACCTGTTACTCTTTAAAATTGCTGCTATTTGCCATTATTGGCTGACATGCCACCAACGACAGGTTTGCAGGGGAACTGCACATCATCAAACACCATGGACTTTTATTGTCCTTTTAGTGCAAATGTTCCCTTTGAATAAAAACAAATTAATTCAGACCCACTACAGACTTGAAGTTTCATTTCATCACAGATCAGACTGTCAGAGAACTTGGGAAGTCTCTATGTACATTTCTAGAAAATTATGTTTCTGCTTGTTCTCAAAGCCCTGGGAATTTCTGCAGACAAAAATGTAGTCAAGGTCAAGATAGTCACCTCCTCCAGTTACTGGCAAAAAAAATTAACATCAGTAACAGTTTTTAATAATAAAATCTATTTTTATATATATTTTTACATATATTGAAACACTGTACAGACAAGCAGGTAAGAACTGCACTCTTCCTGATGATGCTGAAGATAGGAAGTGAAAGACAGAGGGGTTAACCTTGCCTCTAATGTTTTCAGGTTCACTAGGACACCAAGCAAGCAAATCCAGAAAAAGAAGAACTAAGGATACTGAATAGGTTTCAAACTTGCTGCTTCTTCCACTGCTTGGAAGAAGTGATGTTGAGCTTCTTTTAGACACTTGGAACATGTTCCAACTGGGAGATTAAAGTAACATAAAGGCGTATTATCACAGCAAATGCCATTCTCAGAACAATCCTAAGCATTTTAGCAGTCAAGCCTCTCCCAAGAAACCTGGTGATATACTGCACTTTAGCTGTTTGCCCATCCTGATATCTCTCTGCCAGCTGCTACCATCACCTTCTACCACTGCCTTCTTGGGCTTTTCAGTGCTTGGCTCAATTGACTTTATCAAGAGTTACTCAGGAATCTCTACCTTAAATTGTCAAGTTACAGGGTCATGATACTGAGACAACTACTCTGTTTTGTGAAGGGCTTAATCACTGGGGTGCATTGCCTTACCTCTGAAATACTCCTGTGTATCAGGTAGTCACACTGCTGTAGGAGGTTCAGGTGGTTCAAAGCTGCTGCAGCTGTAGAGACACTGCCTTTTCATCATTTTGTGGTAACAGGATTCTCAACTCCATTTGCAGTATTTCATCTCCAATGAAATCTTAACTGATAGCATTACAGTAATCATGAAAGCAAGCACACAACAACCACTAACTCTTCATCTGGTAACAATGGAGAAGTCTCTCTATTGACTTACTTTTCTGCATTTGAAACTAATTTGGTTTAAATGAAGCAATGCTGATTTTCATCAGGTGACTGAAGCAAGCACTGAAATCCTAGGAAAATAGACTGAAACTAGGTGTTTACTTCCTGTGGGTTCTTTGGGAAGCTCTAGACAGAGAGAACACAATATACAAGAGACCAAATAATTTTTAAAATAATCTATTTATTTACTGTATTTGCTCTCCTGTATTCATCTCCTTTAACTGGCATTGACAGAGTAACCAAGATGCAACTTTTGCAATACGCTCCTCCTTCACAAACTGGATTTTCTTGTTTGTATATTCTAGTTTGGAAAAGCAGGCATTCAAGTACTGGTATTGCTAAGGGATTTCTTTTGTTCAACTTCTCATGCTAGTTGAATTCTAAATTACTTCACAGCTTAGGCTGCTGGCAATTACAAGTTATAAGCAAGCCCCTGTATTTATATAGTCTCACTGTGTTTAAGAATGGTAAGATAGCACAGTGTGCCCACTACATTTTGTTTTATTTGAAACATGGGATATGATTTTTAATAACTCCTTCTCAGCTTGCTTGCTTTATGATTGCTGATAATTGCTGTTTTACACCTGCTATTGCTAGCATCTTCATCACTGCTGGACATTTCAAAATTCTGGGTAACTGTTAATTGAGAAATTAACAATTACCTGAATACTAGTAAAAAGTAAAAGTGCAGCAACAAATGAGTAAGAGTGTTTAGTGGTGCAAATTTTAATTAACAAAGCTGAACAAATAAAAGAATCACTGCAATCATAAAAAACGCTTAGAGCTTGAACAGGTGTGTTGGTTGTTTTTGTCTAGTCTTAGATTGGTTTTTACAAGTAGATATTGCAAAGCTAGCCTCAGAAAACTTGTCAAAAATACTTGACACCTAGTTATCAGAGACAGTATTTGTAGTAATTCTAGGATAGATTCCATCTTTCCTAGACATTTTCAATACTTTAAATTGATGAACATTTATTTTAAAAGGAAATAAAATGTCTTTGAATTTTTCAATGAAAGTTTATTTTTAGATCTATGATTTGGTATATATTAGAAAAACACTCATTGCATATACACTTGTTAAATTTACAGAAAATATTAAGTGTGGAAAACAACTGAGTAAAAGGTGTGTTATTTGTGCTTCAGACAAAAATATGTTCCTGTAATCATTTAGGCTAAAACATGTCTAATAAAAGATATGTATTTAATTTTTGATCATTGACCAGGCCTGCCTTATTAATGGAAAAAGTAGCAGGTCAGCCTTTGGGCTTTTCTACACTTGAAAACTAAGAGACACGTCTTTGCAATACTCCTTTTAAAATATATGTTTCATTAAAAACTTGCTTATTTGGAACAAAGTTCATGGGAATAAGACAAATCACACTGCGTATGTAAAAGAGCAACTATTACAGAGCCTTTTGGAATATCTCTTTTAATGAATTTCCAAGTGTGATCCAGACCTTTGTTATTTTGTACAGTACAAAATCTATCATCTCAATAATTTCCATTATGTTCTAATCCTACAATTGCTCCTCTGAAGCTCAAAAAAACCTCTAACAATCCTTCATTATCTTAATTTGAACACCAAAATTTTTAAGAGGATTTTATATATGGTGGTTGGAAGCCAGTTCATCATAGTTTTGATGTTAGCTGTGTCTTCCAAAAATAAGTTCTTAATTAGCAATAAGAAGTGCTAATGGAATAACTAGATGTCTCGAAGGCTTCATTAGGCAGAAGGTCTCCCTCTGGAGACTTCCAAAAGCACCAAACTTCCCCAGTTGCTATGTATGGAACATGTATTTAGAAGGATTGTTTTACTAAGCATCTGAAATTCAGTACAGGATGTGTGTCTGTTAAGTAAGACTATCTTTTTTGCAAAGAATGCAACTTCTACTGAACTGAAAACTACTAAAGCTCAATTTTCTTCTTCAGAAGAAATCCTATAATCCACACACTGAAAATTCATGTTTTGAAGCTTTCTTCTACCACAGCAAATAAATTCTGATCACACTTAAAAATTGATCAGTAGCACAGTTGTGCGGTACTCTATTTCAAGATAAACTTATATAAAATGTTTTTAAAATACTATCTTTTCCTACTGATTTTCCTTCTTCCTTTTCTTGGGCATCATCTGAATGAAGTAGTCCACATTAACTCAAAGAATTCTAGAACAATTCTGTCCAAATGTTATCAAAGCTTAAATACATTTCCCTGTAAATACTGTTATTTCCTACTGTAAAGAAAATTTCTAAGTCACGTTATCATCATCAGAGAATTTTGTTTTGTTTTGCTTCAAAAGTTAATCACTGTTTCAAAAGTTCAAGAACTTTTGAAGAATTCTTACTTGAAAGATACCATGGAAATTAGTCTTCTTGTCAGTTAATGGTAACCACTGTAATAGTTATCTACGTGTACGTATCTCAGCAGTATGTTGCTAAATTCCAGAGGCACCATTCTTGTATGTGATGCAAAATGAATGCCACAAAGAGCAAGATGGAACACCCTAGACAACAGCTCTGTTCTGCCAAACAGAAACTTAAACTCTGTGGAGCATCACACACACACACTAGTAGGGGAAATTCCTCACTCCAGCAATGTCCAAATTCTCCATGGAGGCAAAAGAAAAAGCATCAGCAAGGGAGATACTATCAATCTGTAATGCACTTTAATAAATAAATGTGTTCTAGTAATTGCAAGCTCTGTTGAAGAGAAAAGAACTGAAGAGGAGCTTTGAGACGGATATTTCATTTAAACTAGGTGTCTTGGGTAAGTCACATGTTTCAAATTGAGAAAATAAATTCTTATTACATTAGAAAATAACTAAACAGCGGACATAGGCAAGCGCATTAAAGCTAGATAAATAAGGACAACAGTATCTCCTTCTTCTTGTAGTATTCTTGAAATCTTCTTACAACCTTAATAATTCCACTGTACCTTCATTTAATGGAGCAAGGAAATGAGAGATATTAATTATCATAAACAAGCACATAAATGTTTATAGCAAATAGCTGGCAGAACAGAAGGAATGATCTTGGAAAAAACAATTCAAACCCACTTGGAAACACAAAGCTGTCAAGCCTAATTAGTCTAAAATTGAGAAACCTGCTTCCCCTCTAGGACACTAAAATATCTCATCTTGGAACCAGCAAAAGGGTCGTGTAGCTATGGCTTTATGTAGGACACCAAACCTTGGAGACAGAAGTCTGACATTTCATATTTTGTCCAATGTAATGCTTCAGTGCACTAACCAATGTATCCTCTAGGGACTTGGAATGCACCTGATAATTTTGGGACTGATAGCTGACACAGTGCTCGTGCAATTAATATTTATCTCACAGCCACATGGGGCCTACGCCACTACAAATCATGTCAAAGGTGTACTCTCACAATCCATTCTTTGTTATTGAGTGGTTTGTTTTTTCTGAGGTAATTTATGGAAAATTAGCACAAAATGACAGTTAAGTTATGGTGAAGGACTATCAAGCCGATAATAAACCTGAATACGATTATTGACAAAAGAAAAGAAGGTCATTCAGCAAATAAAGGTCAAATGAAGGAATCAACCAAAGTTGCTGTGCAATGCCAAGAGTGAAATGCTAGTTCAGCAAATTCACTGACATGAGCCACTCGACAGATCTTTTCCTGTTTATTCTAAACAGTGAAATTCCCTGTGGCAGTGAAGCTGCTTTTTACTAGCCCTTTCTGTTGTCAGGGTACACTTAGAGTTAGCAAAAGATTGGTAGATTAATAACAAAGCAATGTAAGTGGCCAATCCATCTCTGTGGATTTGGATTCATTGTATCTTCCTCATTTATCTAAACATGCATGAATGACAATGCTGCAAACTAGGAATCAATGACATGTATCCAACCCATGATGCTTTTCGACTTAAATGTTTTATGACACCTATGTGCTTAATATTGTGTGGGATGGTGGGGTTTTCGGTTGTTTGCTGCTTTTTGGTTGTTTGTTTTTTTTTTCACAAATAAAACACTTTCATCTAATCTGTTCCCATTTTGAGTTCTGTTAAATCCTAGAGAATATAACATTATCTTGAGGACATATAGGGTGTATCCAGTTTTACACTTACCAAAGCATGCTTATTTCATATACGTCTGTGTGGGAGGAAAATCAGTCCCCAGCTGTATTACTATAAAATTTGGTTTGGTTTCGTTTTTATACAAAAGATATGAGGCATTTTACTGAAAAAGAGTTTTCTCAGGAACTAGAAGTTTGTTCAGCTACTAACCCATACCTGTTTTCTTATTTCACAGCTTTATTATTCACAGTACCTTA
>VYZV01037552.1:125677-166295 GCA_013401275.1 Pandion haliaetus | reverse complement strand
CAACAGGTACTACAACTGAACCAGCGGACCAGCCTGCACCAGTACCAGTTGCCCCNTCCTTGAGTGAGCTGCGGGATATGCGAAAAGATTTTGGCCGCCGTATCGGTGAGCATATTATCACCTGGCTTCTCCGATGCTGGGACAATGGGGCTAATAGCTTGGAGTTAGAAGGTAGGGAAGCCAAGCAGCTGGGATCGTTTGCCAGGGAAGGTGGCATTGACAAGGCAATTGGAAAAGGGACACAAGCCATCAGCCTCCGGAGGCGACTCCTGTCAAGCGTGAAAGAAAGGTACCCCTTTAAGGAAGATGTTATATGTCAGTCAAGCAAGTGGATCACCATGGAGAAAGGTACCCAGTACCTGAGGGAATTAGCCATGCTAGAGACAATTCATTATGACCCAGACAATCCAGAATTACCCAAAGATCCAGACAAAGTCCCATGCACACGACCTATGTGGCAAAAGTTTGTACAGAGTGCACCATCGTCCTATGCCAACTCACTGGCAATAATGACCTGGAAAGACGAAGAGGCACCAACGGTGGATGAAATCACTTGCCAGCTCCGGCAGTATGAAGAAAATTTTTCTTCCTCTGTACAAGCCTGCATTGCGGCTGTGGAGAAGCTGTCCCAGGACGTTCAGCAAATCAAAGAGGATATGTCCTACTCCCCACCTGTAAGGACCAATGTCTCAGCTATTAGGAGTGAGCGTTCCTCTGCCCGAGACACAGAATATAGAAGGTACACACCACGAGGTGCCCTGTGGTTTTACCTATGCGATCACGGAGAGGACATGAGGAAATGGGATGGAAAACCTACATCGGTCCTAAATGCACGGGTACGTGAGTTGAGAGGAAGAACTGCCACAGAAGGGGATTGGAAAAAGGAAAAATGCCGCTCCAGTTTCCAAACAGAGTAGAAGGGCTGATCTTCTTTCTGATGTTCTTGAAGGGACTTCTGAGCCAATTTTACGAGAAGTGAGTACTGGATACTCTGACCAGAATTAAAGAAGCCCTGCCTCCAGCCAGGTGGAGGAAAAGGATAACCGGGTTTATTGGACTGTGTGGATTCGATGGCCTGGCACATTAGACCCACAGGAGTACAAGGCTCTAGTAGACACTGGTGCACAGTGTACTATAATGCCATCAAGTTATAAAGGGGAAGAACCCATATGGTTTTATGGTGTGACAGGGGGATCCCAAGAGTTAACTGTATTGGAGGCTGAAGTAAGCTTAACTGGGAATGAATGGCAGAAACACCCCATTGTGACTGGTCCAGAGGCTCCATGCATCCTTGGCATAGACTATCTCAGGTGAGGGTGTTTTAAGGACCCGCCAGGACAAGAGACATACATTGAAATATAGGAAAATCCATTCAAACTTAAGAAAAAGTTTGGGGTGTTGTTTTCTTATGTTTGACCCCCCTTGCAAACATTGGAACACTTTTCCCAGAGAGGCCATGGTGTCTCCATCCTTGCAGATATTCAAAACCTGAACATGGACCTGGGCAATCCTCTCTAGCTGACGCCGCTTTGAGCGGGGGTGTTGGACCAGGCAGTCTATAGAGGTGCCTTCCAACCTCAGCTTTTCTGTGATTCTGACTCCTCCATGTACATGTGCAAATTATAACTGCAGAGCTGAAGAGGGCAGCAAACCTCAGGGGTAAGGGAGAGGACAAGCTATTGGTAGTGGTAATCTTTGAACCCAACACAGCTGTGGCCAGAGCACCATGTCCAAAGGTAGCTCCATGCTTCAGTCTGCACTCTAAGCCACGTAAAGTACCGTGAGACCAGCCAAGATAAACCTCAAAGGCATCAAAGTGATTACTGGCATAATAGATGGAAATACAAAATAAAGTAGGATTTAACCGGCACCTGATGGGGTAAGCAAATTGGGACATAATTGGAGGACAGAAGTCCTAATGAGTTATTCAGCTTTTAAGTTACTTGCTGTAGAGTTTCATTAAATGTTTTCATTCAAATTGAGCATGAAAGTTCTGCCTCTGATGGCAGAAAGAGAAGAGAGAAAACTCAGAACTCTACACAGCTTGCTGCCTCCTTCCTCTGCTGGAAAATGATAATTATCTCAGGCCTGCCTAATACTGTAGGATTTATCCCAGACAGTGTTAGTACTTTCATTGTTCTATACAGTGTTGGGTTTTTTCATCCACAGATATCAAAGTGCTTTACTGTGGGGAAGGCAAGCAGACCCTTTTAAAAGACATAAAACACTCTTCAAGCCATATACATTTTATGATGTATTCATCTCTCTTTTTACATGACTGCCAGAACTGGGAAAAGTGCTTGGTAAGTCCTGTAAGACAGAAGGAAATTTCTTTGCATAACTTGGGAGGAAAAAAGCCAAAACACCCCAAGAAGGAACATGGGACTTAGTGCCTGTGCAGAGTCAGCAAGAAGGGTGCTGCAGTAGCTTTCAAGCTCTTTGCCCTGTATAAGCCCAGGGTCACTTCTCAGTCCTGTCTGAAGCACCATTCAATCACAGATGAGTTAAAGCAACCTCCCTGGTCTGCAGCACAGTGTGGTAGAGTCTAATCCCCCACCCAAACTATCCCAGAAGGCTATGCCAGGGGTCTGTGTGAATATGGAAGAGCTGACTCCTCCATTCCTTCCCCAGAGGAGATCTGCCCTTGCCTGGGACACCTACATCTTTTGAAGTCTCTTCACAGTGCTCAGATGGTGCAGGAGTGAAGATCTCATTAATGGTGTTTTTGCTTAGAAGACGCATGTGAGTGTTGAGTGACAGAAAACATCAAGGATTCAAGAAGACAAAGTGAGAAAAAAATGGCTAGATGAGAGCTTTAGTTAGCTGTAGCCTACTTCTGACATTACTGAGCTGCAGGAAGAAAAGGAGGTGCTGCCAGAGGAGGGTGACCAGAGTGCCGGGACAGACTGGCTTGGCCACCCAGGACAGCCACTGCCAGTGGGGAATAAAGGTGCAAGACCCTTCAGGAGCTTTGCAGATCAACAGGGAACTGCTTTTTGGTGATGCTAAAACTTAACTGGGTCCAGATTGGTTTGGATTTCTTTAATCCTCACAGATGTTGAAAGAATACAGTCTGGAGGGATGAACTGGCAAAAAACGTTTTTCTTATAAGCCACTGAGGACTTTTATTCTGACTTCAGACATTGTGAGCATCTCACTGTGAGCCAAACACATCAAAAGTTTATTGCCCTTCAGCACTCTGATCCTCCATGCAGGAACGGCAGGTAGGATTTCTGGTTGGTGTAAAGCAGATAAACTCCATCACAATCCAAAAATATTTTTGTTCTTGCTCAGCTATTTCAACAGAAGAATATCCATACTGATCATCTCAGTATCCTGCCTCTGACAGTGATAGCGTACCTATTTAGAAAATGGGGATCAGAAGTAAGCGGGACAGCCACAGTGTGCTCCCATCGCTAAGATCCCCTCACCTTCTGACAGCCACCAGCTTAGGGAGCTGGTAGACAGTGGTCATATGTGCAGCAGCATGTCGACTGACCCTTCAGAAACTTGCCTGATTTCCTCCTGAACCCGTTTATAACTTTGAACTCCATGTCTTTTGTGGGTGACTTCCATATCATATGTATAAGTGGCACTTTCTTTTTTTTGTGTTTTAAATGTATTGCCTATTTCTTTCTCTGTTTTTCATTTACTGAGAAACAATGAAAAATCATTCCTTGTTCACCTGCTCCACACCACCACTCATTTTAAGGAGCTCTATTTTATCTTCTCCTCGGTGATCTCTTTTCCAGTTTTCTTGTAGTTTTCTTAGATGGAATCTATATAATAATATTCATGCGTGTCTCCATACTAGTCCTACTTACATTCTTTCTGAGATGAGGACTCTAACTGCATACCAATTGAAGAGGTGAGCACAGCTTTATACAGTAGCATAATGTTTTCTGGTTTGTTCTCACTTCCTTTCGTAATAATTAAGAGTCAATTTGCTTTTTTGACTGCTGCTAGAATTAGCTGATGCTTTCAGAGAAATATCCACAATGACTTTCAGAGCACCTTCCTTAGTTGGAAATAACTAATCTAGAGCCCATCAAGGTGTATGAAAATAAGGTTATTTTTTCCCTCGTGTATTACTTTGCATTTATCAATACTGAGCCTTTGGTTCCATGCTGCCAACCTGTCACTTTTTATCATGTTTATTCTGCAGTCAATTATAGCTTTTACTACCTTGAATATTCCATTTCAGTAAATTTTGTCATCTCAGTATTAATTAATTCTCTTTTCCAGACCATTTATGAATGTGTTGAATGGCACAGGTTCTACCTAAAATCCACAGGAAACCCATCAGCAGCATCCTTCCACTGTAAAAATGTAATTCTTATCATTTGCTTCCTGTTCTTTAGCCAGAGTGCTTTCCCTCTTAGTTTTTGAGAGCTTAGTTTCTTTGAGTGCCTTTAGTGTGGAGTTTGTTGAAAGCCTGACAAAAATGAGCAACATCAGCTGGATCACCCTAATATACAAGTTCTCCCTGGAGAATTCCTATTTCTGAGGCATAACTTTCTTTTGTACAAAACCTACTTCAACTCTTCCTCACCGTATCATATTTATCCATGAATCTCTGGTTTTACTTTTACTATAGCTTCTGTTCATTTGCTTATTAAAGTCCTATCTACTGTTTTATTTTTCCAGCTATTGCCCCCTGATCTTTTCTTAACAACTGACTTAACACTAATCACTTGCATGTTTTAATGGTCACAGCGTGATCAAACTCTATTTTTCTGTCCTTTCTTTGCTGTCTTCTATCAGAAGCTTGATGACTTCTGTCTTATTCTTTTCCCCCTTCCCAAAGACTACAGAACTTGTATTCTTTTGCTTCTAGAGGCTGCATGTTGCATTCTTACACTCCTTATTATTTCAGACCTCTCTGATTTCTGCAGACATTGCTTTAAAAAAAACCTTAAATTCTTAGAAGCATTAAGTGCACCAAAGCATTCTGGTTTACATAGTACCCATTCCTCCTGTATAATCTCCCTGCAGTGTAAGGTATTCTCCATTTTCAAATAAATTAAAAATTAATAAAACCCCACCCTTTCACCATTTCATGATCTTTTATCTAGCGTCAGATGTGGTACTGAAGGCATTGCAGAACGTGTTGCCATGAAGGTCCTGTCTTTAGCCTCCTGCTTAATAGACTTCACTTAACAGACTCCCATCTATGACATCAGTGGTTGACACAGGTCTCAATTTCCAATAACCAAATCGTCCCAGCATTACAGCCCATCTGCCCATACCAGTGAGGGACATTCCTCATGGTGAGAAGATCCCCTGGCTGGTGGATGGTTCCTCCCTCATAACCTGTTTCTGTCTCCCCAAATAAATGGTCTCCTGCCCAGTGGCTTTCCTCCTGCTTAGCAGTGCTGGATTGGAGGTAGGATCGCTCCACCACGTCCCTGCCTACTGTGATGGGTTAACCCTCACTGGACGCCAGGTGCCCACCAAAGCCGTTCTAGCACGCCCCCCTTCAGCTGGACAGGGGAGAGAAAATATAACAAAGGGCTCCCGGGTCGAGATAAGGACAGGGAGAGATCACTCAACCAATTACCGTCATGGGCAAAACAGACTCGACTTTGGGAAAATTAACTTAATTTATTGCCAATCAACCAGAGTAGGGGAATGAGAAATAAAACCATATCTTAAAACACATTCCCCCCACCCCTCCCTTCTTCCCAGGCACAGCTTCACTCCCGGATTCTCTACCTACCCCCCCCAGCGGCACAGGGGGACAGGGAATGGGGATTACGGTCAGTTCATCACACATTGTTTCTGCCACTTGACCCTCCTCAGGGGCTGGACTCATCAGACTCATCCCCTGCTCCAGCGTGGGGTCCCTCCCACGGGAGACAGTCCTCCACAAACTTCTCCAACGTGGGTCCTTCTCACAAGCTGCAGTTCTTCAGGAGCAAACTGCTCCAGCGTGAGTCCCCCACGGGCTAACAAGTCCTGCCAGAAAACTTGCTCTGTGGGCTCCTCTCTCCACAGATCCGCAGGTCTTGCCAGGAGCCTACTCCAGCGCAGGCTTCCCATGGGGTCACAGCCTCCTTCGGGCATCCCCCTGCTCCGGCGTTGGGCCCTCCACAGGCTGCAGGTGGATGTCTGCTCCACCGTGGACCTCCCTGGGCTGCAGGGCGACAGCCTGTCTCACCGTGGTCTTCCCAACGGGCTGCAGGGGAATCTCTGCTCCGGCACCTGGAGTACCTCCTCCTCCTTCTTCACTGACCTTGGGGTCTGCAGGGCTCTCTTACATGTTCTCAATCCTCTCTCCAGCTGTCGTTACTGAGCCCCACAACTTTTTTCCTTCTTAAATATGTTATCACAGAGGCACTACCACTATCACGGATTGGCTCGGCCTTGGACGGCTGCGGGTCCATCTTAGAGCCGGCTGGTATTGGCTCTGTCAGACAAAGGGGAAGCTTCTAGCAACTTTTCATCAGAAGCCACCCCTGCAAACCCCACCCCACTACCAAAACCTTGCCACAGAAACCCAATACACCTACATATCTCCTGGTGTCCCTAAGCTGCACCACAGCTCGGCTACTGGCATCTCAAGTGACAGCTCACCAAGGACCAGGAATCCTCTGCACTACCTGCACACAGAAAGCATCAGTTAATTAAATAGGTGATTGTACCCAAAACACATCAGACAAACAACATACCCCTAACCTGCATCTACCTCCCTTTTGTCTTAATTCCAGAGGTTTTTTACTGCTTTCTTGTCACCTATTTATCTGGGGTTTTTTCAGTATTTTCTAGAGATTTGGGTATAAAGAACCCCAGAGCTGAACTCCCCCATAACTGCTGCTCTTTCACTCAATTCCAGTGGAAATCCTGTCTCCATTATTAATGCCAGAACTTTGGGTGACCTTAAAGATATTACAGACAAGGTTAGAACAGAGTTTCCTTGCCAACTAGAGGTGATAAAAATCCTCTTCAAAGTCATTTTCTTTATAGACTGACAGCACATATGCCTTGCTTCAGTCACCTATAGGAAAAGACCTCAGTCAAATTGGTGGCAGGGGTGTGGTGATAAGAAGTAAAGTTATATATTTACTTAATCTTTGACTATAGAGGGTGTATATGGCTGAAAAAAAAAGAATGACTCCTTAACATGACTTCAGCACTTGAGAGGCAAAGGTTTTCTTTTAGGTGAGTCTCAACAGGGAACATAAACTATTTTATTAGATTTCTCTGGGCCCTTGCTTTCCCTTTTAGATAGAAATGCAATATCTGCTTTTTCATGGTTGAGTTTGCTGAATGTCAAAGAAAGGTCTTAAATTTCTGCCCTCTGCCCATCAGCGTCGGGAAATCATTATTTCTCTTCTGTGTCCTGGCCCAAACCCATACAATAGTACCTTCTTGTCAAAGAATTTGAGGTTGGCCTTAGGTTAGCCTCTCTGAGCTTCCTCAGGAAGAGAGTTGTTACTAACTAGTCAATAACTAGACAGGAATATCAAGAATAGGATGCTTTAGTGTCAATGATACAGGAAAAGAAAAAAGAAGATTTCTTCTGCCAATAGGCTGTTGCAGCCCTGAATAGCACCAATTGTTTATGAGTGCCTTTTGCAATGAGAAAAGGGCTGACCCTTCATTTCACTGATCCCTCACCTTTCCACGAACAGAAGTCCTGAATAGAGTCTGGTATAAATCTGACATGAATGAGCAGAGAACCAGGGCACATGTTTTCTATTTTCCTGGGCTAAGACTTTACAGTTTAGTCTGTAATAATGTGAGTACCTTAACTCTAATTTGCAAGAGAGTCATATGTGATCTATATTACATTATCAACCAATGTATTTATAGCATGAGATCAGCCTTCCTCATCATGAGTTTCTACCTTGCACAGAGGTGATAATTACAGATTTACTTAGCTACCAATAGAAAAGTGCAAGTTCTTCACTATGTATCTTGCAAAGAACTTCATCACTGTGCAATTCGTTACGTGAAGAGTTCCTTAAACAGTCCTCCCCAACAGTCCTCCCCAACCTTTTTAACCATTTGACTCTTAAAACTGAAGTAAGCAAGACTAATGTTCAGGACCTGAAGAGGTGCAATGCTACAAGGGAATCAGAATATGTCCTCAGTTTGGCAGAGATGTCAGATGAGTAGTTAAGCATCAGCTACCCTCCAAACTCACTACACAGAGGTACAGCAAACACCTCTCGAATTCACCACACTCTCTAATAAAATTTAGAATTTAACTTCTTTGAGAACATTAAAAATCTGCAAAGGCATTTTGTACAGCCTTCTCTCACTGACAGTGGTATCTCAGCTCTTTTTGAGAATCGTTCATCCACCAGAGTGCATATCTTTGAGATGTAACACCTCACCGCAAAGCTGAACAGCTCGGAGCATCTTGAAAACTGAGATATATGGAGGAAGGAATACTTACAGCATAAAAAGGGATATTAAATGCAAAGGGCTAAGCCACAGTGGTGTTTATGGGCTGACAAACAACCATGGTGCAGCCAGAGCAACCAGAGCCAGGTAGTCCTTCAGATCAACTCCCACCTCAAATTTCCCAGTGTCTGCCTCTCAATGGGGAAGGCTCAGCTTACCAGATCACTGAATTGCCGTCAAGGACACTGGCTACACAACATGCCCTGGTGATGCTCCGAGTCACAAGACATAGCAATGACAACCCCTCCCTGAGCATCACTAGGTAATCCTCTGGATAGATACAGTCCTGATGTGCTTATTTGGTTAGGTAACAACTGGGAGCTTTACTCCAATGGCTAAGAAGCCTGAACAACAGTATCTATGGTCTTTTGTGGATTTAATTAAGGCTGCTACCCCTCATTTATCAGCATTTAGCTGGAGCTAGAGTTTAACTGTCAATAGAATCAGCATAATTACCATATGCCAGAGGTCCATTTAATAAGCTATGTATCTCCACTATTTGTATTTTAAGAATAAGCTGGAAATAGTAAACATTTTCTTTCCAATACCCCTTTGAAAATTAGACTATTAAAAAAGATCATAAGTGTAATATACAGTATTTACTACTTCAGGTTTATCTTGCAGCACTGTAGTTTACAGCTAGCTACTGACTGGTAACCTAATTTTGTAGATGTGTAAAATGTTGAAATAAACAGATTACTATGTATTTCAAACATTAATTGCCTTCTAAGATATAGGAATTTCTCGATGAGCTCACCAACAGGTTTTATAGGCAGTATAAAATTTACTGTGTTGACATACCCTTTAAAACGCCGAATACATCAGAGCTAGCAAAATGCTGGGGTGAGATTACAGAGTACAAGTCAAAAATTTTATATTAAATTCTTCTCACCCTATGCCCCCATGTCTTTTACACAGCAACACAAATTAAGTCACAGAAGTGGCAACACTTGTAAAGAAATCACTCTTTACCAGAAGCATTCACAGGAAATTGCTAATGAAGCAACGTGTTTATGCCAGTGAAGCCTAAGACAGAGCAAATGGCTTCATTATATCAGGTGTTTGAAATATTTCACCATGGCAAGCCAACGCAATGCAAGACCTTTACATTTGTAAGACAAAATGAAACACTTAAAGACACTGTTGTGAAAGTCCTGATTTACATTAAATGGAATTTATTGCTATATTATTAAACTGACAACTTCTGTAAAACTTGCCCCTGAGAAAGGCACGCTGGCATCATATAGTTTACTTAACTATTAATAGGAACTTCCACCGGGCAAAATGAAAGTAAATAAATGAGAAGACAATTCACGAAGACAACAGACATTTGAACTGAAGACTGTCAGCCAAAAAGAGCATGTGAGAAAGAAACAAAAAGCTATATAGGTACAAACTTGCAACCTTTATCTTTAATAAATGCTCTCCCTGAAAAATTAGGATCATCAGGAAAGGTAAATGTCTTTCAGATGAGTAATCTATAAATTTTATCTATATTTTATCTTTTTGATCAAACGAAATTTGATCAGTTTTCCTGCATGTCTCTCATTCTAATGAGGACAGACTGCATTTTATTTAGTGAAAGAAATGGTCAAACTAAAAATATCCCTGCCTGATGGACTTGATTGCCTTTGGTCCTTTGAGGTTGCTTCAACGTTCTCTTATTTTAAGCCATTCTGGAGCACTTCACAGGCTCTCTCTGGAAGAGAAGGCACCACAGCTCCCACAGTTTCCACCAGCAGGAAAGCCTTTCCCAGGGGAAAAATGGGCACAGGAATGTGCCTATAGTTCAAGTATGAATAAACAGATATTATTTACATGTGTCCACAAAAATATGCAAAAAAATAACAGTATTTTCAATTTCAAAGTAGGATATTTTTTTAATTGTTCAAAATGTGCAATTTGTTTAATATAGTAGCAACGAACTCAAAATAACTCATCTTGAAAAAAATAAGCAGACTCCTTCCTGGGAAATGCAGCCTTTCCTCCCTTCATGCTAGAATTGACTCAACGGAGGTTTGCTATTGCCATGTTTTGTTAGAAATTCAGCTTTAAATGCATGATGAGTGTTACTGGCACGAAGGTGTCTGACTGCTGACCAGAGCCCCAGTGCTCATCTGAAACTAGGAACAAGAGTCGAAGCAACCCCTCACCCCCACTGTCCCAGTACTCCTGGGTAGCACTTCCCACCAGCAGAGATTTTTCCCTTTTATATGTATTTTCTATGCAGTTTTCACTGATACAGGTAGCAAATCACCTGTACCACTCATGTCATATGCTGGGTAAAGCTCAATTCCACGTCACATGGCAAGCTGTCATGAAAACAGGCATACATACATACCTGTACCTACTGGCCTGAATTGCGTTTCAAAAATATATACATGATTGACATTCAAGAGCCATAAACAAAATTAGTGGCCATCATTGAAGGAGAAAGTTATTATCAGGGGGCACTAAACAAACACAGGCTCAAAGCAGAAGTTTTTTTTAATAATAGATGTACGAGTAATTTAACTAATCGCTACAGTCAGTCTAGCAGAGCACATTTTTCTCGTACATAAGCAAAGAGAAACCTGGGAAGTTATAAGCACTGTGCTAGCAAATTAATCTTAGAATACAAATGTCACTGTGGAAAATTCCTAAATCCTTTCATTTTTCTATTTAAATTATAGAGTCATTTGTTTTAAAGGTTTAATCTGGACTTGCATACCAAGAGCTTGAACACTGACAAAAGATGGCAAAGAAAATGGCATCCAGACCCACAGCAGGCTGGACACTGCCTCTTCACGTCCCTGCTGGGAGGGACCAGCTACCAGGCTTTCACACAGAGCCGGTTCAATGCCAGTAGACATTGCTCAGTGATGGATACCTCTGCAGAGAAGAAGTGACCACTCAAATCTCCATGGATCCAGCTGTGAGGAGTCATGAGTACAGGTTAAACATGGGGCACAGCCTTCCCCTTGCAAAAGCTTTGCTTTGGCTTGTAAACGGATGGGTTTAGACGAGAGCCAAAACCTGGGTGGGATGCCTTCTCCTGCAGATGCTGGTGGGCATCACGTCTGCTCTCAGAGAGGGGTTGGCTGGCTGAGCACTCCAGCACCCAATTTTGCCTCCTTCAGCTTTGGTTTAGGCCAGATGCTAATCTTAGTTTCTCTGGCATCTCCATTAAAGTTATTGGAAAGACCAAGATAGCTGAATCTTGAGCCACATTGGGACAATACGTATGGCTGAGTGGCAGAATCACACCCTGGTTAATTAATTCTTGCAGGTTTCTAATGATCAGAGGTGGTTTGTATTCACAGGCAGCATTTGCTGCCGTTTTATAATATATGCAGTAATTATGCAGCTGATGGAGCCTTATGTAGCTGCTAGTTCTTTCCTATACATAAATTAACAGTAGGATTTGTGTAATGATGGGATAATGAAGGCCTGGGTCATTGGTATTCATCTGTAGAAGGCCTTGAGAGGCTGGGTCAAAGACAGAAATGTTATTTGGCTGACACAGATAGAGACCATTATTAAAGGATTCGTAATCTTATTCCACTCAAGACCCATATTAACTCTCTCCGTGGCTGATAAAACAACCTGGAGGTGTTGGTGTTGATTGTTTGGTTTTTTAATTCTTATTTTTAAATTTTTTTTAGTTGCTTGAAGGAAGTACCTTCCTCATAAGACCATCTCTGTGCTGGATTTGCCCCGCTGAACCACAGTTTGCCATGGCAGGAAGGGCAGGCTGCCTCTAGCAGCCCCACGTTTGGGTCCCAGCATGCAGGAGCAGCTGAGGAGCTGAGACAAGGGCCTTCAGGAGTCCTAGCTCCCTTTTCTTCTCACTTTTGTGTCTTCTGTTCCCCATTTGTGCTCACTTTCCACAGATACAGGCCTGCTCCAAGGCTGTGATTTTCCCCAGTGCTGCAGGACGGTTTGCTTGACTGCAGCAGAGGCTGCGTCTGAGTTGCTCGCGAAATAGTGTTTTTATTAGGTCATATTAAAATTTCTTGGTGCCACACTACTTAATCTGTTGGTTTTGGCACAGCACATCCTTGTGCTGAGAGAATGTCTCGTTCCCTCTCTCCATCCAGAGCACGATTGGTGCCCTGACACCCTGTCAGAGCCCCAAGATGGGTAAGCCCCAAGACAGGGCAGAGGCATCGGCCAGCCCTGCATGCCTCCTACTGCAATGCACAAGAGTAAAATATATTAATGCAAACGTGCAAGGAGCTGACTGGGCAACCAGATGCTGGGGAATACTTTTGGGAGGAGAAAACCCCTGGCTGAAATGCAATCTGCAGACAGCCACACTGCTGAGCAGGGTAGCTGGGGAGTGCCAGCTGCCTCCTGGTAAGTAAGCCTAGGGAAAACTGAGCAGCCTTGACCACGATCAGCACCGTCCAAGAAGGTCCTCAGCTGCATAGAGATGAAATTTCAGCTTTTTCATTCCTGTTCTTGCAGGTGGCAGAAACCATCCTCTCTTACCAGATGCTTCCTCTCATATGCAACCATGCACCCCACTCCCGTTCCTCTCACCCTGCTCTTCTTCCTCTGCAGCCATGTTTTGCCAGGATGTGACTCTGAGAAGCAGACATGGATATCCCTTCTCATCACTGCATCCAGACCAGGCTCTTGAATCGGTCATCCCCGCATGCCACTATCACCTCCAGGCACTCACGTGATGAGCAGCAATGGCAATTATTGTCTCCCACACAAAGTTGTGGACCCTAGTTACTACAAGACAGCTGGCTGGGAATGCGGGGAACAGCAATGCACATGGCTACATTAGACAGGGCTCTGAGCTTCTCTGTCTCTTCTTTCTAATCGACGAGTGGAGAATTAAAAACAACACTTGATGGTGTCTAGCTTGTTATGTGTGAATGAAACCATTCCTTGCTGTGCTCATCTTCAGCTCCCACAAAAGTAATAAAAGGCCCTCCTGTGCCTTATTATCCACACAGACTCTGCCTGCCTCCAAATTCTCTCTAGCTAAATGAACCATGGCTGCCTTGCTGGAGAGAGTAGGGACCAGGGATGGAGCCCCTGAAGGAGTTAAGGGACAGCCATGCGTGGATGATGGCAATCTAAAAAAGATACTCCAAAACGTCAGAGCAGAGGATCGTCACTGGTTTACACATGAGCCTGAGAGGCTTAAGTTCCTTTTATCCATTGTGTTTTCCAGTGATATCACTTAAAATAAATATTTGGTTCACAGAGATCTTTTCCTGATGTGTCTGATTTATAAAGCATTTTGAGATCCTATGGGGAAGAGTCGTGCTCTATAACTGGGCTTAGGAACTGTTTGAACAGTCCTTTTCCATAGTGCTGCTTGTGAGTGTAACAGTGATACCTGCACTGACTCTTACAACCAGAGTGCCTCGGGGGAGAGCCTTCATTCAATAGTCTTAATCCTGGTATCAACTCCCCTTTGATCTGTCCCTTCCCTAAGATTTATAGTGTGTAGAGGTGCCAGTTCCTCCAATACCACTGTCTTTGACTCACATCTTTCTTTTGTTCTTAACTGATACATTTTCAGTCATTTCCACCTCCCTATAAAGTATCTCTCCTTCCTGTGAAATTATACAGCACTCTGTTCATCACCTACAACACCCAGCCATCATCCAGCACACATGCCTGCAGGCTTCCTCACATTTCCAGTCCAGCCTCATCTTTTCCGGCATAAGCTTTGCTGATGGCATCCTTCAACTTTTCTCTTCTTGTTCCCTCTGTTTTACGGCATCGAGGTTAAGCCTCTCATCCTTGGATCCTTGAGGACCTCCCCAGCTTTCTTTGCCACTTCTGTTCACTCCCACCTCTTTGCATTAACACTTCTACTTAACACTACACCAGCTCCAATGCTGCAACAACAGAGCCATACTAAAGTTACCTGTGGCTTGCAATCTCTTCTCCAAACCTGCAAGAAATTGCTCACTGGTAGAAACCAGGAAAAGGCCCAGTCTCTGCAGCTAGTACATCCAAAAGCAAAATGAATTAATATTTAATCTCTTTCATTGCCTGTCTTATTCTTGGAGCCAGACTGGGATGCCCCTGTGGAAGTCTGCAACATTTTCCATCAAGAAAGTCACCGGAAAGGGAGTAAGGTCTACCTGCTGTGAGCAGAGCAGATCTAGCTCTGAAACCATAGGGTCTTTGAGCTGGGCTTTGTGGCTTATACAGCTGAGAAGAACAATGTGTGTGAACGCTATTCTCCAGATAACAAACAAAGCAAGTAATAATAACAAGGATAATCACCGTATTAACAGCAGAGTTAGAATGGAATTAATAATTGTTAATATCAATGCTACAGCTAGTCATAAATTTATATTGTTCACTTAGTTTTATAAAAATCTCGGAGTTGTTATCTCAGTAACTGCACACGTACAAAATACTCACTTACCAAGAGCTGTTGACAGCATTTGAACACGACACAGTACCTCTTGGCACTATAACTCCAGCAACTCAGTGGAGAGGATTTGGACTTCCTTGTCATTATTAGCTTAATGAGAATACCTTAGTGAGTTTTGCTCTCTCCAGACTAGTTTATAGAAGTATGTTTGGAAATGGTCAAATCTCTGCAAAACAGCTTGTTGCAACTGAGATGGGGTAGAGAAGAAGCCCTCTAATGACTGCGTGTTGCTGAAGAAATTGCTTTCTGTGATATGGAGAACTACTGGGGCAAGACATAAGGAAACAGGGATTGAAAATAGCAGGAAAGAATATTTAAAGTGTAACATTTAAAACTGCAAAATACTTGTGTCCAGCTCTGCACAGTAATCTACATCTAAACATTTTTTCTTCTGTGTGGAAGCTTTATTATAAATTTAGTGAAAGTAGTGAATTTTAGGGACAGTTACAGCCTCACTAAACCAACATTTCTCATACCTTGGTAATGGATTCAAGACAGAAATAGAGAAGGCTTCCCATCCTATCCATTCTCATTATCAGCTCTTCCCTCCCTCCTGGAATCAACATACATATACATGCTTGCAGAAAAGCATACATCTCATTACAGTTTCCAAACCAGTTCACTGGACTGTTAGAGATGCCAGCGTGGATTAAGTCTCTGGAGAGAGATTCTCTAATAGCTTTGGAAGTTTTAAAAGCTTCATATTTTCTGTTATATTTATTATTACTTGAACAAAGTTATCAGAATGAGATGGCTTTCTCCAGTTGGTGTCTCTTTGCCAAGCCATAAATCATCTTCCCAGGCTAAAAAGGTCAGGTATTGATCAGTGTTACACAAGCTCCAACAAGAGTAACAAACTCACAGCCTATAGCCGTGATCCCATTGCATGACCGGCATGTACAGACCCCCTTTACAGTCTCCATGAGCTCAGTAAGACCCAAGAAGCCATGTGGGCTTTGTCATGCAGATCAGATTAAAAGCTCAGGGCCCAGTAATATCCTCACTTAAATCAACCATAATATGCTACGTTATCTACTATGAAGAGAGAAGAAGAGATAATGGTTTATAGTCTCCACTTTACATACAAATTCAGCTGTACATCTGTCCAACAGTCTCTTAAAGTATTTCCAAAGGGCTTCAGTAAAATACGTTATTCTAATTGTTAATCATCTGAACATCACATTTGAAATGAGAAAAACATTGAGAAGTGCCTTAAAATACTTGTTACAGCGGAAAATGTCTATTTCTGACACTCTTTTGTTTCCAGGAAATCCCTCATACTTTCACTGGCCAAATATCACATTCAGTGTCAGTTCCACAATCATTGAGATCAAACACTCCCTGAGCACAATTCCAACAACATGACATCCGAAGCCCCTGCTTACTATCAACTTAAAAATATATGAAGATTTGTAAACAAAGGAAGGTCTGACCTAACCAGTGCCTGTCACATGAAACAGCCAACAGCACGACTTCGGTTGATGTACTCTCTCTCTTAGGGTACCTTTATTGGGAACCAACCTTTCCGTGCGATTAGCAGCATGGGCACACTCCCTGCAAACAAAACCATGAGCATAAAGGGGTTAGAAAGCATTTAAGCCTTTAAGCCCCTAGATCTCCCTCTGAAGGTGTCCTGCTCTTCTTTTCTAATTCATTAGAGAATAAATCTGTGATAAGCAAAGTAAATTAGATTCAGTGACATTCTGCTAATTGAGTCATCTTCCTCTGCCTGGCTTGGCTGGGTTTTTAATTACCAGCTAATCTCATCAATATGGTGGATGACTGGCAGCGTGCAGATCACTGTTGTACAACCGCGGCGAAATAGAAATAGAAGTTCATGGCTCATTGGTGGACTCAGGTCTCTTTTGTCATACACAGAAATAAATTGGGCAGATCTGCCGGTCATCTACTGGCCTCAAAGTATGGAGAACAAGGAGGATAATGGAAGGTAAATAAGCAAATAACACCAGCAGAGCTGCTGGGAAGATCTGCGGCAGTTTCAGGAGCGATGGAGCAGGAGGGAAAAGGGCTCTGTAAACCTGTCCTGCATCCTGATGAAACCCTACTGCAGTGAGGGACTGGAAATGGCATGAATTGTGAAAGGAATAATTTTATAATTGAGATGGTATTCATTTTGCCCTACTGTAGTGAGCAATACTGCGGATTCTCCCAGACATTGCAGCACTGAGGAGCTCTGCTCTTTGCACACAGAAACCTCCCAGGATTTACGAAGGGAAAGCCTGTGCCTGGCACACACGTCCAGGAACACGCATATGGATAGAGTAACAGTAAATCAAGACAAAATTCTCCCCTGTAAATCACTCATAAAGTTACACTTACAGCTTAACTACCAAAGTTTATTATTTTCAAACTCAAACTAATGCACTTAGCTTGACAGTGGCATGACCTGCCATCCTGGGCACTCCTGCTCCAGTTAAACTCAGTCAGAGAAGCAGATTTTCAGCATCACTGAAAACACAATCTGGACATTTTTTTGTTGTAGTTTCACAGCAAAACTGATCCTGCTGTCAGATTTACACAGGTGGATCCCAGTGTGCAGGGGGCTGCTGGCTGGCTCAGGGACCCCAGTTGTTCACTGGAATCTTAATGCAGAATCAAGGCTTACTTTTGTGTACATCTGTTTTACATTTATTTTTAGACTTAGCTCTATGACACAGGAGCCTAGGATACCTTATTGGCTCAAATAAGAGATTTAAGCCAGAGATTTCTGAAGTACATTTACAAACTTTAAATCAAACACTTGGTTCATAAAGCAAAGAACAAGAATATTTCTCTCATGCTATAATTATTCCCAAGCCTCACACCTGCGCTGTTGACATCAGTGGAGTTTTGTATCGACTTTAGAAGAGGCAAGTCCTGATTTTTCATTTTTCTAAGGTATCTTTGAAGCAGACAAAGCCTGAAGCTTAAAATTCTTATCTATTTTTATCTAGCAATAGTATATATGTTAGGGTAACAGCCAAAAGGAGCCCTTCTTGAGCAGAAGTTCAGTCTTTTTTGTCTCTCTAATGTAACTGTTAGTGGCTCAGTCTCTGGAAATAACCAAATAAATGGCTGTCCTGCATAAATACGTTCTTACTGTATAAAGTATTTATAAATCATCTATGTCATCTAGGAGCCTGTTCACTTATAACATGCTGTTTCAGGGAACAGCACTGACAGTAAGTGCTAAACAAGTCACAAAAAATGAACATGGAAGGGGTGTAAGCACCATCACAGTAAGCCATTAAATGTTGGAATTAATGTCTGTATTTTAATCCCAGAAAAACAAAAGGTTTTTTTCTTTTTTTATAGCATTCACCTAGATATCTTTTAAAATGCAGTCCTTAGAGAGCCTATTTAGGCACATACATGCTTTCACAGGAGCAGAGAAAGTAGTATCACTGTAAGAAATAAAATAATTCCCCATTTTTCTCACCGTGAAAGGCAGCAGAGCTAGTGCAGCCCTGTACAGAGGGGTAACATAGGAGGAAAACTGTGACAGCAAGGGTCCTGCCTGCAAATGCCATATTCCCCCCAGTCCATGTTTCACAGACCAGTGTGCAAGAATGAAGAACATTTCATTCCGAAAGGCCCTGCATGTGTCTCAGGTGAGGTGTGAGGATTAACCTTGCCAGCAATGTGTGATGTTAGCTGTGGGGACTGCCCAGGCCCTTGCTTGATGCCTAGCACTGAAGAGGGGGCTGAGGGCTGAGGCACAACCAACAGGCGACCCATGTGCAACAGCTCTTGGGAGGGGAAGGAAAAGGCAGAGCAGCTTCAGCCTTCAGCACAGCAGTGACAACTTTGTGCCCTACCCAACTGTGCTGAAACTCTGCAATGCAAAGCTTTGTGCATGCATTGTGTCTCTCAGAGAGGGCTCAGTCCGTAACTGCCAATTCAGCAAACTGATCTTTATGTTCTGTCCACAAACATCTGCTAAAGCATTCCCAACGCCCTGCCAGCTGTTCCCTCAGCTAACTTTAAAACATCCTGAATGCCTCCATAGGTACCTCTGAATTTCCCCCACTTCTATTTAGGGCAGAGCTTAAAAGTAACTATTTATTTAGTTATATAGCTGTATATATTTTTCTTAAAGTACCTAGCCAAGGTCTGCAGACAGAGATGGATTCCCAGCAGCCTGAGAATCACTGGCTGTATCTATTCTGTCCAAGATGGATTGATGATTATCATCCTTTGATGAGAAATCCAGCTGATATGGCGACTTCTCACAAGCTAACAACAATGCAGGGGGAACAAAAAATAAATAAACGGCTCAAGTGCATTCTACCTGCCCCCAAAAAACCAACCAAGCAACCAAAAAAAACCCAAACCCATGTGAATGCTTGCTGGGCAGCCAAGTCCCAGAGCCGATACTCAGAGCAGGAGGACTGGGGTTGGTTCCTATGACATGAGGCCATTGACTTCAGCAGAAAACTACTGCTCCAGGAAAATTCAAGATGAGAAATCACATTTGGCCATTCCTAGGCTCTTGAACAACTCACCATAAGGGTATTCAGATACTTTCCAATGTGTTTTACTTACTACTGAGGGAAGAAGGAAGTGCTACAGCCACCTTCTGGCACGTGTGTACCATTTTCTTCTCCTGTTCTCCTGTGAAAGCAAGTTGACCTCAGCTGCTTGCTGCAATAAATCTTCTCCCATTTTCTCCTTCCCTCTTTCTTTTCTGTTTAAAGTTATTTGTACATTAGACTTAAATACATTACATTCATTTCTCTAGGAGCTCTGACATGTTGTTAAATGACCATGGATCTATTTTAGTTGCACCTTAATTTATTAACTCTCCTGTCTGCCTCCAGTGTTGGTGTCTCTATTGTAGGATCATAGGAGGTTTGGGTTGATTATCCTCCTATTTCATATGCAGAGCCATTATTTCATTCTGCTCCATGCTATTATAATAAAGGAAAAACTCTCATTTTTTCATTTTCAGTTCACATTGGGAGACTATATACCTTATTAGTTTTTAGTTCTTATATTCTGTTTGTTGTGTAGTGCAGTCAGAGAATACAGATATATTCTGCCTCTAAGAGCTGCTTTGCAGAACTTAGGGATGGAGATAATCCTATTTTTATCAGGTGAACTAGTGAGTCTTAGCTCCTGCTAGCTCTTTTCCCTATCCCTGCCAGCATGCTGCCCACATCCTTAGAGGCATGTAATTGCCAATCTGCACGTTGAGACACTCCTGTCTGCCACTGGGATATCGGTATCAATTTCCAGCTGGCACTTAACCTCCAAAATGCTTCTAATCCCACAGGGCATTTCAGCTTCTTTTGGTCAACAAGCCAAAGAGACCAAAGCACCAGCACTGCTGGTCATTCCCAGCCCATCAACCAGGACCGGCCCCATGTGGTCCCAAAGCCAGTCCCACCCCATTATCCAAGAGGTTTGCCCTCAATAAAAGGGTAGCTGCACTTTCTCCAAAGGAAATATTCCTGACCCCCTTTTGAGAGCTCCATTTGCACGTTGCTTTTCTTTGCCTCGACCACAGTTTCATTCAAGCTACTCTTAAGTCTTTGACTCACACCACAGTTTGCAGCTCCAGTGCAGCTCTACAGAGTTTAATAAATGGTCTAAAGTGGCTGAGAGAGGCTGATTAGTACTTGGTGGCCCCTGAGCAGCCTCATGCCACCCAGAGGTGGGTCATCTCAGCTAGGCTGGGATCAGAGCACAAGCAAACACTCACCCCACATTGCTCCCTGGGCTGGCTGCAAAGCAGAGTGTCTCCTGTGTAGTGGAGCAGCTATTGATTTCTCCAGCTGTTCTCGGGGGAACTCACAAGAAGAAAATTATTTTCTTTTAAGTTCAAACACAGGAGTCTGCCTTGCTAAAGGGCTTATCTTTGCATATAAGTTTTACCAATTCAGCTTGAGTTGTATAATTAAAGTCACACAACCCCCCATAGTGTGGAAAATCCTATAAAAATGCTTTCTATGGAGATACCTATATGAATTTAAAACACTCTCATATCAGTATAAATGCACCCCCATGAGAGCCTCTACAAATATAGTTACTGTCCAAAAGCATACATCAAGGAATTTTATAACTGTTCAGTGATTTATGTCACTGTATAGCATTGAATAGGGTCTAGTTCAAGCCTTCCAAACACGGGGAACAGATGAATCTCTAAAATCTCAGGAGGTAAAAAAAAATAAATAAAATCTATATTTTATATCATATATTTATATTTTATGGTGAGTGCTAATTTAAGTGCCACACAGTCATTTCTCCTTGGATTTCTAGCTCCAGTTCAAACAGGCTTTAGTATTTTCATTACAATTCAGTATGTTTATTTAGCATTAGAGCTGGCTGAACTATTCATTACTAATTTAGCCTACTTATTTATTTTTATTTATTTATGGTAAGTGAATCTTCACCAAATAAATCCTAGTTCTCCTCCCACAATGTTCAGACTCTAATGGCATTCCCTGGAGAGTTTGGGAGGACAATTATTCAGACCTATGGTCAATTCACATGTATCAATTCCCCATTTATTCTTTGTGGGGTGAGCCTGAATGCCTGAGTGTTTGCAATGCCTCCTAGCAGTTCCTGTAAAACCATTTCTGGAAACAAACATTATTTCCCATTCAGTTGTGCTAAAAAAACGATAATTAAAAACAAAAAAGGAAGAAACCCACAATCCTCCCTCTCACACCCTATCTGAGCACTCACATGCACAGTGTGATACAAAATCATGTATTTTCAGTGACAGACAATGAGTAGCTCCCATCCATAGCAAGCCTGGCTAATTCATGTCACTAATGTAGATTGCCATTTGCATATATAAGCTCATTCTGTCCTTGCTTCCTTCAAAGATGTAAAGAGCAGAACATTTTACTGAGATTTATAATACCTGAGATGCTGCCTGCTCTTACGATGATTGCTTCCCAATACTTACTAGCAAGGATATAAATAATCAAACCTTAGTCACCATTACCGATGGGAAACAAAGACCAGAGAACACATGCCGCAGCACCCTTGTTTTCTGGAGCTGGCTGTTCACTCCTGCAGAGTTCACTGATTCAGTCTGCTCTGGTCTATATAACATACTGCAATATTTACTTGCATACATTTTAAAACACACTCTACTAGACGGATGCTTGCACACACCACTCCGTGAGATGTGAAAGGGCATCCAGGTACAAGCTGCCTTTAATTTCTCTAACAAATAGCCACCCTGCACATCATGCTTGTTCTGCATGAGGTTGGGACTCTTCTTACTTTCATGCCACATGTCCAGCTCTTGAGGCCCTTACAGAGCAAGAATGGCCAATTCTGCTGACTCTAAGAACTCCCTGCAAACACTTACACATCCCAGCTCGTGAAGTGTGTACCCCAGAACGACAGGGAAGCTCTCAAGCTTTCACCTCTGGGAAAAGGAGAGTCCCACAGTGATCCCGGTGCTTTGCTGCAGGTATGGCAGTGCTGAACATGCAGCTTGGTGCAAGGGAAATCAAGTGACACTGCCCACAGCAGCCCTTACTGCTTTGCTTCCTCTCAAACCAGGCATTCAGATTTCCCAGCAGCAGTGGAGATTTTTCAGTTTTAATTTACCTCTTTCAGCACTAGCTAAACAGCCCATTTTTCTCCCCTGCTATAACCAATAAAACCCAAAGTGAACACACTTATTACCAGTATCTGACACCAACAGTAGAAATCCAACTCATCTTTTCATTCCTGTCTTAGCGGAAGGGAAAGGTTGTTGAGACGTGGCTTTGGGCAGCAGGGCTTTCTCAGCAATAGGCGTGTTTTGTTGAGAGTTTCTCATTCCCTGGAGACATCCTTAAATTCCCCCTCACTTATTCAGTCCCTGACCTTTCAGTGAACTAACTCCCAGATTTAAAAACACCAAGGACTTGAATATACTCAACACAATAACAAGCACTTTTCCCAGCTGTTATCACAGCAAAATCTTTTCCAGTTATTTACCCCTATGTCTTTTAGTTTGTATTCCTTTAGCTGACCCCCAAAAAGCCAAGAGTTTTACCTGCTCACCTTCCACCCCATATGACTCCCTTTCCAGTACTACAAATGCTGTCTCTGATAACACATGGGATTGTGTATTAATTCTAAATTTAAAAATCAGTAAGTGTCCCTTTTGCTTTCAGGTTGCTAGCTCATTCATCTTCTGCTGCAACAATAATATTCATCTGATGGATAATCCTGGGCAACTCAGGTTGTCATCACCCATGCAACACCACGCTGGTGCTCGAAAATGCTTCTGTTTCCACCCAGCAGGCAGCAGTTGCTGCCGGCTCTGACTCCGAGCACTGCAGGACACTCCATATCAGCTCCTCTCCGCAGGGCCCCAGAGCTTCGCTGATGTCTACCCCATCAGCGTGCCAGGTCACCCACACAGCGAGGGAGGTCAAACCAGCAGCTTGTGCTCCACGGGAAGCTGATTGTCACAGGTTAATTCAAGATCTTCCAACAGATAATCTCAGGCTGTTTTGTTCCAGGTCCCAGTCCTAATCCAGTCTTTCATCACATGCGCCATTAGCCCTGCCAAAATTTCCAGCTGGACTCTTCAAACTCAGTCACTCATCGGTTCTGCTGCAGCCCCACGCATCTTCCATGTCCTTCAGTTAAAAATCACCCTCTCTGAGATGTGCCACGTTAGGATGTCATTCCCGAAACCTCTTCAGTACACTGACCCAGACCATGATCTGTTTTACCTGAACACTATTCAAATATGTGAAGTGCATCAGGGCTATCACCCTGGGAAACATTACCTCTGGCCATGTTCCTTTGCAGTGGTGCTCAGCACATACAAATGCAGAGGGAAATACTGTTTAAACCTCTTCCAAAATTCCAACTTTGTTGGAGCCTTTGGCAACTCTGTTCGTCCATTCAGACCACCATCTTCTCTTCCTTTACGGCACCACACTTGCTCAAAATTTGCTCATGGCCCAATGTATTTGAAAGATCATCTTTACTGCATTTGCCTCTGCCTAACTGAGGTTTCTAACATCCCCTACATCTGACGCTGCCCCATGCTACGCATAGCTGTACCATTCCCAATGCTGCAGGAGGGCTCAGCAGCAGCTCAGAGCAACCCCCATGCCTATGACACCTCTTGGTTTTTGGAGGAGGCTGCTACCAGCCCACAGCATCTCTGCCTTGTTCAACAGGGTGTGCGGCAGAATTATCTGCTTTCCCAGGGAGGGGCTGTGCAAGCAGTCCTACCTCCATTTGCTGCTCCATACTGCAGCTCTGATTCCTCCCAGGCCTGAAGGGAGCACTCAGCAAACTCTATGGACAAAAGGAAGAGCGTTCAATGGGATTTGGGAAGCAGAACAGCTTTGGAATACAGGAACCATCCTACAGTTCCTATGGAAAAGCCTCAGGACACCATCTCACTCCAGGATTTCTCTGGTAGACTAGATCTTTTGTCTTTTTCCCATCCATGATCCTTATTAGTTTCCCAGACTGCAGTAAAAGATGAGTTCTTGAATCATGTTTTGTCACCTAGTGTGTGGCAAAAACATGTCCCTTATCTTCTGCTAGTGACCTGCCTCCCTTTAAAAATAGCAACCATTAGGTTACCCCATCTAAGGCACATGCCCCAGAGATAGCCAACCTGCACCTGCCCATCCCGGGAAGTCCTGCAGGGCGGGCTGCAGAGACACATCTCAGTTGTCTCTAGGAACTCACTGCATTTATGTTCTGATGGAGGATTAACAGCTCATGGGGAAAAAAATAAAATTGGAAACTGTCGCAATTTGAAATTGTAAAATCAAACCAGACTTGTTTCCATTCAAAAAATTACTTTCTGTTCGTGATTCTTTCTCTTTTCTCCAAAATAATGGGAAACAGAGCTTGTCATGTTTACAGACTGCACAACTTAACAAGCAACTGACAGTTTTCATCCACAGTAAAAGCCCGATGGTCTGTGGCAGATACCTTCACTCGCTCTCTTGCCAGGTCACATGTTTTTGCTTGCAGTCTGTAGAGTGAAGGGAGAGCTGTGAGTCATCTCCAGAAGACTTTCAAGAAACAGTTGATCATCCTGAACTGAGAGTCATGGTTGTGAGGTCAGCCCTCCCCTTCTCCTGACCAGACTTTGGCTGGGAAGCTGTGACTCATGGCGAAGTCAAGAGGGTTCAGTCCACAACTTTCCTTTCCGTAGGAAATGATTCAGTGCAAGATTCCCATTCTTTCTGTATGCTTTTTAAAAGCATCTCTTTTAACACTAGCTTTATAGTGATGTTTCTGATCCTCTTCACCCCACAGAGGGTTTCAGATCACAGATGTTCAGGGTTAAGCACCGAGCAAAGCAATCCCAGTCACCAAAGGACAGTGTGAGAACGTGCTTTGCCAGAGAATAGCAATGTTCAGAAAGGCTCTGCAGCTTTCAGGAGCTACTCAGCATTTCCCTGCTTCAGTCTCCCTTTCTGCCTATGGCGTCCAGGGATGGGCACTAGGGATTTAGAGAAGAGAAAGGCTAAGAGTGCTCTTTTCACTTCCATCAGGTATCTTCACACAGTTTCACTGGTGCTGTGCGTGTTCTGTGTGACCTTTTCATCAGTGCCACGATTAAACAAACCCCATAATTAAAATTAAATAAACACAACATCTTTGTGCTCTCTGCCTATCCAACATGACTACCCAATGCTTTCTGTCCCAAGGACACTGCATCAAGCACAGCAATATTCTGGTCTGGCAACCGGTTCTGGTGGAATTCTCACTTTGTGTCTTGCACCATCCATGTAGGGCCTCCCTTCTCCAAAAGCACAAGAAACCTCTGAGAAATTATTGCTTTCCTTGATTCCCTGTCAGAAAATAGCCTTGAACCTTCTTCTGTGACAATAAATGGAGACTTACGTCTGCTAGGAAGTTAAACAGCATGCAGCCTGCACAGCTTAATAGACACATGGTTCTTCTAAGATTAACAAAGGACCCCAAGATGAGCAATTTTACTAGGAAAAGTATGATAATTCTTGCAAGTAACTTTTTCCTGAGCAAAAAGGGGAAAAAAGAAGCAAAAAGCATTGCCTTGGTCTAACTTCAGACTGTATTTGCCAGATGTAACTTTGGTATAAAATTGGCTCCAGCATAATCTAAAATACAAAGCTATTAAGATTCATGCAAACATTTGCATCCTCATAAGAGTGGTAAAACTCTGGGGCAAATCTTCACTGTCCCCGACCTCAGGACTCCTCAGCACCAACGTCTCTTTTCGATTTTTTGGTTCCATCTGTAATTTTGGAAGGAGGAATGTTCCCCTCGCCATACACAGCGGCCAGCAGCCAGCAGCCAGGTCACAGATGGGCCTTTGTTTGCAGTGGGGGATGCTGGAGGGCCTCTGCAAAAGGCCTGAAGTCTTGAATAATGCAGAAAGTGAGGAATGCTTTAAACAAAAATAGTTTCTGACTAAGTCTTCTCATGGAGCCTGGAGCAGAAACCTGCCAGCCCTGATCTGCATCTGAGTCCCCTCGCAGCGGTTCCAGTGTCCCAGCCGCTTCCTGCAGGCTTGATCCAGAAAACCACCCAGCAGAAAACAGCAGCTTTTGATATCTCTCTGCCTACCTCAATATCCCCCCACCCCAGCATACAAAGAAGCTTTTATTTGCTAATGAAAGGCAGGAAGATGACTTAAATTAATCAAGCAAAGTCTCCCTCTATTTCATGTAAAGAAACTACTTCTAGTTAAACAGAGGTTTTGCCATACTTCTCATTTTGAGACCCAACAACTGTACAATTAAAGTGCATACAGATGAGTGCTATTTTCCCTTCATTTCCGAGGACAGCTGTAACCCCAATCCTATGAGCCTTACAACAGGAACTGCCACAGAGAAGAGCAGTGCGCATCCACCTCGTGATAGCAATAGTACTGGGTAGTTATGATTAATGAATTGGCAGTAGGGCAAGTTGGGTTTGGTATTGCTAAATCAAAATCCTGTTTGATTTGTTCTGACCTGGAGATGTTCCCAAGTATTTCCTCCACTCCAGACCAAGCTCTAAGGGATTTGCTTCACTTTTGGATGCCATGGCCTTTATTTCTTCTCACTAAATAATTTGTTTCTAAATCGTTTGCAATCCCAGCCTGGGAGCTACTTTGAAGGACAACTGTAATGAACTGCTTACAGACTACTACATGCACCAAATCATGTTAGGGATTTGGGTTCTTTTGTTTGTTTGTTTTAAAGGCTCATGATTTTTTTTCTCCATTTTTTCTGTAAACTTACACATCTGTCTCCCCTTAAAGGAAAACAAAATCTCAGAGTAACGTTCTTTGTGTGTATAACCCTGGCATCTCTAACATCAAGAATTACTTTCTTACATCTATTTTCCCTTCAGGCTTCTTCTAGCTCATCAGTGTATACTGGAATGATAACTCTAAATACAATACCAGTCTTTAGACTTCAGTGAAACTGGTTGTTCTGGCCATATTACTGAGATGGTCATTGAAAGAGATGACAGTTTGCAATTAAATGAATTGTTAACAAACTCATGATATCTGGCTTCAATTCCTGACTCTGTCTGGCTTCTGAACAAACTGATACTTTCAAAGCCCTTGTTCAAGCTGCTTGCTTTCTTGCAGAAGCAGTAGATACTGGCAATGTCAATACAGTGCCTGTAGCAAGAAACTTCTCAGACAGCAATGTATATCAATTCAAATAATCCTAAATGGAAGGCTTAGGAGGAACAACCTGGATTTGGGCTTTAAACAGCTTTAAACTGTTACTGCTCCCCTTAGTGTCTTTTAGCTGGGAGGAAGGCTGACCTCTTTATTGTTTTGGTGGTCATTGGGAAATGTCATTTTGAGGTTTACAAAATACACAGGCCAAGGGAGCTGCGACAAAGGAGGTCTGGGCACCCCAGCTACCGGGAAGATCTGATAAGCAAGGACAATTCTGATTAGCACCATGATCAAAATGCTGACCACTGCCCCCTCCTTTGTATCTACTACCTACACCATCACCTTAAAGCACCACTGAGAGGACCATGCCTGACTGCACAGCACCTACACTACTGGGAGACCTCCCATTCCTTGCAGTGAAGAAAATGCATCCCTGTTCTGGTTTGCAGCTTTTTATTCTCAGTGTCTGTGGCTCATCCTTCTTACTGTTGCATTACTGTTAAAATATGTTCACTTACACCCACTGCTCCTTCAGGGAGCTAGTGTGACCCTGGAAAGGCCCAGCTGGTGCATCAGTCCTGCCTTACTAAATGCCTGATTCAAGAAAGCAGACTCCTGAAACTGTGCTTAGCAACTCCTGCTGACAGACACTCACAGAGGTTCAGACCTCCCTCCCCAGGAGGCCAGCACAAGCCACTGTGTCCTCACACTGGAAAGACTCCAGTGCAGGGCAGAGATCCGACAGGGAGGAACAAAATCTGTCCCTGGGAACTTCTCAGGCTTCAGAATTTGGCTGTGACTTGAAACACGAAAGACAGTGGTGAAATGAAGGTCAAGGAGATGAAAATGTTTTGACAAGGTCAAATGTATTTTGGGGAATTTTAATCCATTCCTTTTGACTTTTATCTGACAGATGGGGTGAACTCTAAAACATTAGCAATATTATAGTCTAAAGCTCACCAACCCATCCCTGTCTGTATGCAGGACTCAGCTGCCCATCCTGCAGCCCTTCCCCAAACCTCCAGCCAAATGATGGAAACACCTAACTGGCCATGGGTGAGGGGCATTTCCCAACTCTTGGTGGCCCAAGAGCAGGTATATGTCTGGTTACATGATGGGAAAAAGGCTTGATTACAGCTCGCAGATAGATACTCCAGGATGGGCAGTCTAGACTACTCCAGCAAAAAACAAATTGCTGCACACTTCACTTGGCTCCTGTTCTCTGCAGCGGGTGGCCTAATCCAGGCAAGAATTAACCCAAGGAATTCTTTGGTCTGATGTTTCATGGGCTGAATTAGATAAGTAGACTGGTACCACTTCCAGGACCATGCAAGCTTTGGCTTTCCACAGACTCATATGAAGAGTGGGTGACCAGGGGAGCCCCAAAACAATTACAAAAATTAGGATGGTGGTATTTCACTAGAGTTCCTGCTCATTCACTTCAGGTAACCTAACACAGGGCTGGAATGTCAAACACACCCCAAAAGAGACATTTTTCAAAATTTCAGGTGATATCTAGTGTTCAGTGCATGAGTTAGTAGCTGCCTCAGACCATGACGCGTGGCAAAGAGGCTCTCAAAGTGTCTGAGACACACAGCACTATAAGGTAACATAGGTTAACATTTTGCAGAGGAGAAAGGCAGTGTTTGATAAACACTGTCTCTGACAGACAACCCCATCATAACTGGGGCTTAAAGATTTGTTTTGAAATGAGTCTCAGAGTCACAACATAAAAACCCCACAACCTCTGAGTAATAGCACTTTGCAAGATGATATGAGGAAAAATTGCTTTATTAACAAATACAGAAACAGCAGGCTCAGCCAGATGTTATTTAGCAGACTTGACCTGACAATTGATATATTGATACCTAGTTATTGCCAAAGCAGGAGAACTCAATGAGATGTATCTCTTGCACGCAAAATAAATCAAATGATTCCCACAGTGACACCACAAATACTGCTTTGCATATAAGTAGCAAAGGCAGAGGGCTCAGGAAAGATGTGAGTGCAGCAGCAGATCATGCTGCCCAGTGCGAACAAACATTAAAACAGCACATATAGGAACCGATGATGAAGAATATGTAGCACGTGAGACAGCTAAGTAGACTCTTTTGGTGTTAAGGAGCAACACAGCGTCACTGAGACGGGAAGGACAAGTGAATAATATGATAACATAAAATGGAAATCCATGTCCTTAGGTTGATGATATGCTTATCTGTGTGGGATGACCCCAATGAATATTCCTAATGAGCCAGCACCATTGCAGTGTTAATTAATTTCAGATATAACAATAAAGTAAAATAAACAGATCATAAATCTGACAGAGCAGTCAGTGAAAATAACAAAACAAATCTACGCAAGAGAACTTCAGCATTCTAAATAGAGAGATGCAACAAAAAGCTCAGATTAAATGTCTTTTCAGCTAAGAGGCAGAAATGTACTCTTTTAGGAGATTAGCACATGTTGCCTTGGTGAACTAATGATAGCTGGAGAGACCTTCAGGGTGTGAGCATAGCTCCTACCCTGTATTTCTGAGTATTCCAGTATTCCAATGTCATTCTATTAGTGCCAGGGTACAACAGCAGTTAAAAAAGCGAGGCTAGAGTTAAAAAATGATCAGAAGTACCTTCTGCTGATCCAGTTGCTCAAACCACAACCACCACCACAAAAAACAACCCAACCCCCCTCACCCAGCAGCTCAGTTTTAGGAAATGCATTAAGCAAACCAAAACCTTGCAATGAAGGTCTAGACTCAGCTAATATAAATTATTGTGGCTCCACTGACCGCAGTAAGGCTCTGGCTCTCTGTTGAGATAACAAGCTGCATACTGCTTATCTGCCATTAGACATATGGCAATAGTAGACATGAGGAGAACTCAACCAGACCGCACAGCATATCATGAACATCTTACATAACGAGAACAAAACAGGGTGCCAAGTATATGAAGACAATGGGAACCAACACAGTAAAGTTTGTGCAAAACCAGAACCCAAAGCACTACCAAACAACAGAGGGGCTTTTGAAGCAAACACTTTCTCCCAGTCATCCTGGTGCTCATAAAAGCAAAGTAAGGACGGCCTAGCAAAGAGCTATCAAAAAAAGATAAAGAATACCAGAAATTCATCTTTTTCTGTCAAAACAGATAAATTGAATGCTCAACTCTAAGCTAAAGCCTATTCAGCCCATATGTTGCGCTGCCCAGTGATTTGGCCGCATACATGTATTTATGGAAAATTACCATGGATAGATGTCTGTGCTCATTTGACAAAAGCTGCAGCCACTAGAAAACATTATTACAAGAGCATCACACACAGATTTTCTGACACCCTGCCTCCCAGAATGTCTCCACATTATGGATGCCCCATTTTCAATTTACAGAGAAAACAGTTCAACAAAACACAGAGCAGAGAGAGAGGAGCAAGGCTCACTGCAACAGTCCTTTTAAGGCAAGTGGAAACCAGTGGGGAATGACTGTGACATGTTCTCATCCAACTATGATTTACACTTCACTATTCTATCAAAGGATAGTTGTATCCACAGTCCTTCAAACCTCTCTTCTCTCTCAAACCTCCAGGAGCATTTATAAATACTCTCTACCCTTCTCTTTCGAGTAACTGGAAAAGGATCTTGAAGGATATTTTTCCCCTTGCAACATCCATCACTGCAGCCACAGAAAAACATACAGCTGAATATTCTTCTGTAGCAAGAAGTACTCCAGGTTCCAAGCTGGTATCTCAGTAATATTCATGGCATGTTGTATCATGTCTTTCTGGCTGAAAACCTCTAAAGCATATTATTTTTGCATAACCCTAGCACTACAGAAATGCACTGTCCTCCAGGACAGAAGGTAGCCAACAACCAGATCAAAGACAACCACAGCACACTGCACCCTGTACAGGAGCATGTACATGCTGGCTGGGAACACCTGTGGGAAAATCCCTCATCTTAAGCAATGAAAACTTAATCATCCCTTATAAGCAGTGCACAGGGTATGTTTCAATAGCTCCATGGAATACTAATATCAAGTAAGATCTCTGCTTGGTGAAAAGCGCTGATACCAGCTCTTTAGATTTTGGTCTGCAGTAGAGTAACAATGAGACCTTTTACAAAATACTCAGTTGAAAACACACAGAAAACAAGTTGCAAGAAACCCTTTCCAGAATGGCATCTCACCCCTATTCTCCAGCCCAGAAAATACTCAGTTTCATAGAAATCAAAATACTTGGCAAGACCAACATGGCTTGGGGGAGGATTGGTTGTCTTCTTACCCCCTAGTGTCATATGTCTGAGCTGCTTACTTCAGGCTCCTTTTAGGAGCAACACAGAAAAAACAGCTTTGCCTGTGGCAGAGCCAGGCTGATGGACATTCATCAGGTGGGGATCTTCACCAACCTCAGGGAAGTGCAGATCCACCAACTTATTGCTGCTGCTGCACTGCGCAGCCCACCTGGCCCCTCCACCCCATAAGCATGTAGCCTGGTGCTGCACCAGACTGAGTTTTAGTAACTTGGGCCGAACATCTGGCCCAAATCTGTATCTCCTAGGAAGGGAGAAAATACCAGTTCTAACCCAAGGTGCTGCAGCTAAGCAGCCTAAAGTCTCAAATACCACATCACAGCTTGGAAGGCAAGAGACTTGGGAAACAGTTGAATGCTCCAAGCCAGCAATACAATTTACAGTTTAATGATGGACCTGAACTGTCGTGGTTTAAGGCCAGCTGGCAACAAAGCACCACGAGGCCACTCGCTCACTCCTCCCCCCTGGTGGCATGGGGAGGAGAAAATAAAAAGGCAGGGTCGTGGGTCCAGATAAGGACTGGGAGGGATCACTCCCCACTCATGGTCATGGGCAAAAGACAGGCTCAACTTGATGAAGGAACAAAATCAATTTAATTTACTACCAATCAAATCAAAACAAGGATATTGGGAAATAAAACCAAGCCTCAGAACACCTCCCCCCCCACCCCTCTCACCTTCCTGGCTCAACTCCATTCCCAGTGCTTTCTACCTCATCCCCCCAGCGGCACAGGGGAACAGGGGATGGGGGTTACAGTCAGCTCCCCACACCTTGTCTCTGCCGCTCCTTTCCTCAGGGGGAAGATTCCTCACTTGTCCCCTGCTCCACCGTGGGGTCCCTCCCACAGGAGACAGTCCTTCACCAACTTCTCCAACGTGGTTCCTTTCCGCGGGCTGCAGTTCCTCACAAACTTCCCTGGCACGGGTCCTTTCCGCGGGCTGCTCTTCAGTCACACACTGCTCCAGCGCGGGCCTTCTCATGGAGTCACGGCCATCTTGGGGGGCCTCCACTCCACCGTTCACCCCCATGGGCTGCAGGGGGACAGCCTGCCTTCTCACCACGGGCTGCAGGGCCATCAGCCTCCTCAGGCGCCCCTCCTCCCCCTCCTTCTTCACTGACCTCAGGATCTGCAGAGGGGTTCCTCTCACATTCCACTCATAGAATCATAGAATCATTTAGGTTGAAAAAGACCTTTAAGATCATTGAGTCCAACTGTAACCCAACATTCCCTTTCTTCACTGCAGGTTTCCCCTTCTTAAATACATTATCCCAGAGGTGCTACCACCATCACTGACAGGCTCGGCCTTGGCCAGAGGCGGGTCCAACTTGGTGCTGGGGGAGCTTCCAGCAGCTTCTGACAGAAGCCACCCCTGCGGCCCCCTCTACTGCTACCAAAGCCCCGCCATACAACCCCCATACAACTACAAAATTCAGATTCAAAGATGTCAAGATGCAAAACTTAAGCAAAGGTCCAGATTCATTGCTATGTAGATGTATTAGGTTTGTGTAGCAAGGTTTTGGTAGTGGGGGGGTTTACAAGGGTGGCTTCTGTAAGAAGCTGCTAGAAGCTTTCCCCATGTCCAACGGAGCCAATGCCAGCCAGTTCCAAGACAGACCCGCCACTGGCCAAGGCCAAGCCCATCAGCAATGGTGGTGATAACACCTCTGGGATAACAGATTTAAGAAGGGAAAAAATGTTGCTGCAGCACAGAAACAGCAGCCGGAGAGACGAGTGAGAACGTGTAAGAGAAACGGCCCTGCAGACCCCAAGGTCAGTGAAGAAGGAGGAGGAGGTACTCCAGGTGCCGGAGCAGAGATTCCCCTGCAGCCCATTGGGAAGACCACGGTGAGACAGGCTGTCGCCCTGCAGCCCAGGGAGGTCCACGGTGGAGCAGACATCCACCTGCAGCCTGTGGAGGGCCCCACGCCGGAGCAGGGGGATGCCCGAAGGAGGCTGTGACCCCATGGGAAGCCTGCGCTGGAGCAGGCTCCTGGCAGGACCTGCAGATTTGTGGAGAGAGGAGCCCACGCTGGAACAGGTTTTCTGGCAGGACTTGTTAACCCGTGGGGGACCCACACTGGAGCAGTTTGCTCCTGAAGGACTGCACCCCATGGAAGGGACCCATGCTGGAGCAGGGGAAGAGTGTGAGGAGTCCTGCCCCTGAGGAGGAAGGAGTGGCAGAGACAACATGTGATGAACTGACTGCAACCCCCATTCCTCATCCTGCCGTACCACTGTGGGGGAGGAGGTAGAGAAAATCAGGAATGGAGCTGAGCCCAGGAAGGAGGGAGAGTTGGGAGGAAGATGTTTTAAGATTTGGTTTTCTTTCTCATTATCCTACTCTGATTTGCTTGATAATAAATTAAACTATTTTCCTCCTGTCAAGCCTGTTTTGCCCGTGACAGTAATTGGTGAGTGAACTCTCCTTGTCCTTTATCTCAACCCATGAGCCTTTTGTTTTATTTTCTCTCCCCTGTCCAGCTGAAGAGGGGAGTGATAGAGCAGCTTTGGTGGGCACCTGGCATCCATCCAGGGTCAACCCACCACAGTATTGAATGGTACCACCAAAGGCACAGCAAAAAGACACAAGGGGGGATGAACCTATTAAATGCACACCGAGGGAGGCTGGGGCAGAAGGACTGCGGCAGAGAGGGAGGGTGAAATGAACCACTGTTGAGCAGCAGCACGGGGAATAAACAGCCAGAGGGATGGAGCTGCCTCTCGGGGCCGGGCTGTAGCACTGCCAAGTAGCTCACAGCAGGGGGAAACGCTGTACCTGCAGTACCTGTGCTTCCTTTGTTTGGCAGACATACTGGGAAGCTGTAGAAATTGCTTAAGGCTATGTCTGTAAACCACTGGCTTTGTGAAAGCACGAGAGAAGAACTAAAAAGGGAAATTTCTAATAAAAGTAAATTTTGTCAGAGCTTTTGGCAAAGCTTGGAATTAACATGTTAAGTATAAAACATGAAGAGAGGAAACAAAACCCATTCTTAGACAGTCACGCATCACAGCTAAAGATAGATATATGTTTAGGCTTCTCTTGAACATACTATGCATACTTTATTTAGAAAAACTGAGCTTATGGTCTCCTTGATTTTATTCTCACTCAAAGATACCGTCTGCCATTAGCAGACTCTTCACACCTACAAAGCTCGAACACCCCCTGCAGCTTCCCCACAGCACCTCCCACCTTGCTACATTTGGCAGCCACACCACATCAGTCCTGCACATCTGATGGGACTGTACAAATCCAGTTACAAGCAACTGTAAATACTATTGTTACCATTACCGACCAGGGAATGGGCTGACACCTTAAAATACTCCATTGCATCTTAAAAGTATAGAGTGCTGTGGTGAGAAATGGCCCGTCTCTACCCTCTCCAAGGGCTCCTTCTGCTTTTCCAGGACCCTGTCAGCCCTATGGACTCAGCAAAGCTTCCTGTAGCCCTTCGGCCATGGAAGAGAAGGGCTGAGATTTAACAAGAGCAAAATATCTCCCAGAAACTTTGGTACTGGAGTTGGCAAGCGTTCCTGCACTCAGAGGCCACTTGAACTTGGAGAACATGGACAATATTTCCCAATATAACCTCCATAGTCTTCTGTTTCTGTTGCCAAAGAGATAAGGATTTAATTATAGTTGTCGAAATTTTATTACCTTTTGCAAAACAACAATTAATAATTTCCCTGCTTATTCTAGCAGAAATCCTAGAGAGACTGAAGATAGTTTCCTTCTACCACCTTCCTTCATGGGTTTGTTGGGGGTTTTTTCCCTTCTAAGTAAAAAGCTTTTATTTAATGCTTCTATATCTACATCATAAGAAAATTCCATTTACTCAGCAAAAAGCTCTGGGCTTCTGTCACTAAAAATGGCCAGAGTATAGGGTACAGTGAAGCAGCCTGCAAAGACCCCATGCAATGGGAGAGGGTCCCAGCTCACTCTACCTCCATCTCAGAGTCCTTCAACCTTCCTGACCTTAGGACAGCTGCAGAATTGCAGGTCAGCAGGTTTGAACCCAGGGGAGAAGAAACAAGTCCCAGAGTATTTTCCTACCTCTTTTCCAGGCCTGATTTTCAAGTGAGGCATTTTTAATAGTCTTTCTTAGCATACAAGTAATTCAGAGCAGGGTCAGAAGAAACCAGTTTCTCCCAGTATGAATACAAAAATATTAAGTTCATTCAATCTTCTGTTCTGAGTAGAAGTACAAGTATTTGGTGTTAAACAAGTATTTTATCTCCTACACTCGGGGCAGGCAGGCTGTAAATAACACTGCTGTTGGCCAAGAGAAGCCTAGCAGCTTTGAGACAGCTGATTTAAAACGCGCAAATCTGGGATTGTGTAGTTCAGGAACCTTCTTTTGAGGCACAACTGAAAAAGCTTCCTTTGTTGGTATACACAGCTGTCACAGAAAGTGGTGTTGCTTCATCACAGAGCTCTGATACAACAGGAAGATGAAGAACAACCAGTGCAGCAGTGCTCTGAAATCTAAGGAAACAGATCTTCAGAGATACGAGTTCACCTGGATGTTTAAAAAGCAGAGCTTGAGAAATAAAGAGCCCTAAAAATCATGTCACCATTTCATCTCCTTGCACATCCAGCAAAGACATGGATGTCACTTTACTTCCACTCTAAAAAGCTCAGTCAAAACTTGAACTTCAATTGTGAAAACAAAAACATACAATCTTGTATTTACTGCAAAAAATAAATTTGGATAGGTCTGGTTAAGTGTTAAAAGTAGGCATTGCTGTGGGATTATGAGCCTCTGTGAACCTGGAGCTTAATTTAAACAGTAGAAGTAGTGGTGGAAGGAAGGGTTACAGCAGAAACTTACAGAATACTGCTGCACATCTTGTTGCTTGGAGATATTTTTTCCAAAGAGTCACAAAATGCTAGAAATGCAGAGTCAGGCAGTGAGTGCAGACAATGCACGTGAGGACCAAGTGAGGAGCCTGCTTAGCACCATCACTTCTTTTGGTTAAGACTCCAGTAGAAGGGCTGTCCCAGACAACACGAAAAACCCATAATTTTTTTAACGGCCATACAGATCAAGCTATATTTTTCTTCAATCACACAGCTAATCATTGAAGGAGCAGAAAGACCAGCATCCCTCCTAGTTAAGAAGCTGTGACAGTCTGACAAATTATAGTCAATGTCTCAAACACTCATTAGAGAACTTTGGTGGAAAAGATGCCTCTGTAAAAACGCTGGAGTTGTGTGAACAGGATAATGTGGCCAGAGGAGAGGACCCCACAGAGGGTGGGACCGCACTTCTCCAAAGCCACAATTCCTTAACTTAAGTGACCATGAGAAGGAGCACAGCGTATGCGCCTGGCGGATGGGACTGTGCTTCTATCTTAAGCGGTCGTGCCAGCAGGGAAAGAGAGGCAACTCCCCAATGAACCCCACCAAGCTCACTGACCGGTTCCAGAGAACCCCGGGAACGTGAACTGCACATGTTGAGACCACCGACTAACACACTATAAAAGAAGGAAGAACAAGTTCTTGGCGTGCGCCCTCTGGAACTGGATCTCTATGCTGGCTGGACCAACACTGGACCCAGGACTGGTGAGACCCTTTTCTTCTTTCTCTTTTCTTTCTGTCTTTCTTTCTTTCTCTCTCTTTTTCCTCTCTCTTTTCCACAGTCCCTACACCTCATCCTTTGAAACATAAACCGTTGACCAAGTCTGAGACTAGGAGTGGATCTAGCCACCCCTGGGCTCCTCTTTGAGGAGTCCAGAAAGCAAGGGGGTCCGCTCTGAACCTCGTGACGCAACAGGAGGGATCCCCTTCTGACAGTTTCATGTTCCTTTTTCCACTTCTTTTTCTACACTTCCCTTCTCTTTTCAAACTGGCTTAATGACATGATGCAAGGTTCATATTGATAAATTCACTTGTACTTGAGCAAGGTTAGCTAGGTTGAATAAATGTTGATTGTTGTTTGAACTCCCCTGGTGTCATTTCACCTTAATTCTGACAAAGGAAATACATGAGCCTGAGTCGCTCCAACTTTGGGACGCGACAGAAGCACATCACCTGTGCTCCTAGTTTTGGCAGATGATGCAGTGAAGGATGCATCTGGCTTCAGTCCAGCAGTTAGCGCAGACTTTCTTTTTAGACATATCACCTGTTTTGGACCCTCTTCTCTCCAGCAAAAAGCATAATGCGCATAGTAATGCAGAATATAAATCATGGTTATTCACCCTTATCTTCTGATTTATGTAGCATGTTGAACAAAAGATCCTCTAATCTGGCACAGGTGTACTTTTCTTATTAAGCAGCACTTGCAGCTCTGTGCAGTGCCCCTTTCTCAGAGGCACGTTTTCTCTGTCACCTCTGCCACTTCAGGTTGAGGTCTCACTGAGCTGAGCAGCGTACACGTGCATGCACAGTCACTCAGCAGCCACAAGTAGGGAACACCTTAAAATATAGCTTACCATGCAGCAAAATGACCACAAAACAGTGTTTAGAGTATATGCAGAAGATGAGAAAGGTCCATCGAGACCCATCATTGATCTGCTCTGATAGCTTACACTCTATTTGTCCATCTGAAAAAAGCCAGAATAAACCCCATGCACACCACAGGCTGCCTGGATGCCCTGAGAATGGAAGATATGTAATCGCATCCTTGCAGAAATCACACCTGAAATCACAGAAAAGACATAACCTGTGTTTTCCCTGCTGAAGTTTTGCCATAAACATGAATAAAACTGCAGCTACAGACTTACAGTGAGCAACCTATGTTCCTCCTCTCAATAACACCCACAGTACACGTGTCAGTGTACAAATAGCCACCATCCAGGCTTGCACTGACACCGATTTACCTTCACACGTCAACTTCCCTGCTCGCTCATTCCAGCTAACCTCAGTCATAACTTCATGAACTCGCTTCGTAGCAATGAAAACTAAATGCCATCAAGTACGTTTAAATGCCCTCACATAAGAGACACATTAAATGATATTTTGTTTAATAAGATATATGGACTCATTTCTCAAGCAAGAGTGATGAAATCTCCCTTTAGGAGTTTTATATTTTGTTGATATGGACCATAAAAGGAACATCTTTTAATGTGGCAATGGACAGGTAAAATCAAAACTGAGATCTGTATCTACTCCAAATAATATTTTTCGCATTATTTCCATCTGAATTTGCATAATTCCATCATATTTTATGGCTTCCCATTATTTAAAGCCATCACACTGAGTTATAGCAGTTGGGGGAATAGGAAAGTGTTCACTTGCACATAGCTATGTAGAAGATTATGACAAAAGGCAGAAGAATATGCTCATGACACTTGATGAATAAAAATAGTTAGAAATTTACTACTGTTTCATCTCAATAATGCTGTTAGTAACTAAGCCTCTATTAGAGGAGTAAAAAGACTCAAATTAGAGAACTGGAACGGGATAATTCCAAGGGAAAAACAGTATTTTGACTAAAAGTGGCCTTATTAAGCGGTATCAAGTCATCTCTTTTTACTCCTCTTTCAGAAATTATTAGATACTGTTATAAGTTGCAAACATATAGCTCTTCTCTTCTGTGCAATGAACCAAAGCAGATTACATGGACTCAGTTACACTCAGTTACTCCATAGTTAAGACCATAGTTCTTAAAGAAACCAAATTTGTCTCTATGCCTGATTAGTTTGTAGTTATTCATGAATCTCGCTTTCATTTCCTAAGAACAAAACTAATGCAAACTTCCTAAAACATTATGATAGCCTGTTTAAAAAAAAAAAAAACTAATAATGTAGTGTACTGCAGATCAGCATTTTTTGCTATAAAGGCTCAAAGGAACAATGTATTGCCAGTAGGACACAAGTACAAGGTGAGAAGGCACCAACGCAATCTCACATTTAAAATCATACATCCCCAAAGCCAATTTTAATTTGAAATTCCCTAGCTTCTTAGGTTGAGGATTATAATCCCTTTCTGTCAATTTTGCAGAGCATTTTTCATTTGCTTCAGTGGAAAATTTGACTAATGCCACCAGAATGACATTACTTCCTATTGGAAGACTGTAACCGAGGTGTTACATTTGGGGAGCACATTTGGGAGAACCAACCCAGCAGGAAGGTCCATATTACGAAAAAACAAAATGAAAAAACACACAGGGATGCCTATAAAAAAGCCAAGAGAGAAAAACTAGTGGAAAAGTTACAGCAGTTGGTTGGTTTTTTTCCATCTCACATACTCTGTTTAGATCAATTTATACCTCCTGAAAAACTTGGGGAGGAAATTTGTCCAGTCTTTCATATGAAAATTATCCAGAGGGCTGTTATAATCCTAAACTTATTTTTTTAATCAAATATATATTTTAGAAAGTCATGAGGATCCTTTTTCAAAACAACTATTTGCAGTGTCTGAGTATTAGGAACATTTGCATTCATATGCTGAACACATACAGACAGCACTTAATACAAAGTTTCTTTGCATAATACAAAGCAGATCTGCTGTCTTTAATGAATATTTTAGCACTGATTGAGGTAAACAAAACCATCTTCTGAAGGATATCAGATTTCACCCTTTGTTAAAAATGTGTCTTCACCCAAACTAAGGTGCATTTTTACTACTTTTTAAGAGCAAAGGTGTTAAATGTTTTTCTGTGCCTGAAGTGCAGGAGCCCTGTGAGTTTGGTGGTCTTCCTGGGCAGTGTGCTCATTGCTGTTTCTAGAGCATCACAGTTAGGTTTTGGTCCATAGCAAGGGTTTACCAGAAACAAGTGCAACACAAATGAATCACAAAATTATTTACATAAGCCACTAAGCCCCCTGGCATCCCTCATGGCATCCTCCTGCCATGGCAAATAAACTAAGACAAAAGCTTCAGGCACCATTGATTAGCAGACACATTCTCTTTACCAGCTCCACTAACTATGTTTGAGAATATGCAACCAGGTATTGGTCACCTGAATTCTT
>VYZV01037552.1:89496-123284 GCA_013401275.1 Pandion haliaetus | reverse complement strand
GTGAAGGACTGTCTCCTGTGGGAGGGACCCCACGGTGGAGCAGGGGACGAGTGAGGAATCTTCCCCCTGCGGAAAGGAGCGGCAGAGACAAGGTGTGGGGAGCTGACCCTAACCCCCATCCCCTGTTCCCCTGGGGGGAGGAGGTAGAAAGCACCGGGAACGGAGCTGAGCTGGGAAGGCGGGAGGGGTGGGGGGAGGTGTTCTGATGTTTGGTTTCCCTTCCCAATACCCTTGTTTTTGATGTGATTTGTAGTAAATTCAACTGATTTTGTTTCTTCCCCAAGTTGAGCCTGTCTTTTGCCCGTGACCAGAAGTGGGGAGTGATCCCTCCCAGTCCTTGTCTCGACCCAGGAGCCTGCCTTTGGATTTTCTCCTCATACCAGCGTGGCCAGGGGCGGGGGTGGGGGGTGAGTGAGCGGCTTCGTGGTGCTTTATTACCGGCTGAGCTGACCTGAAACCACGACACTTGGTTTTGCTTATTGCCCAACAGCCAGCTTTGCTCAGTTATTGTTTTTAGCTCTATAGACTCCTACTACACAGCAGTGTTATATATCCTGCTGATCTCCCCAGGCACGCTGAGCCCTTTCTCCCTTCCCCATTGCCAGCCCCACCACCACCTGCCCAGCTGTAAAGCCACTAATCAAAGCGCCTAGAAAAGCAAGGTACCTTCTCTTCCCCACTTCCAGCACTTTTCTGAATACTTTGAGTTTCTAAAAATTCAACTTTTCCATCGTTTGGTTCTATTGCCTTATTTGGTAGTACCAAAATATGGTGGTTAGAGATTGGTGAGCCTTTTACGTCTCAAAACCAAGAACCTCACGCTGAGTAGTCCACCTGGAGGTGGCTGCTCCGATGAGCAAGGCTAGACCCTGCCACATTCATGTCTGTCCCCATCTTACAGCTTCTGCATGGCTGAAGTTTGGTCAGGATTAGGCCTCTGGAAAGGTGTTCAAGAGATATGTTAAAATCATGACATTAGGGCACTCTTGTTAGTGACAAGGCTCCCCCACAACCATTAGGTGCTCAGGATGGACCTGGCCAGTGCTTCCTACACCAGGAAGATGTTGACAATGGAAAAAGATGTTTTCATTCAGAATTAAAAGAAAACAAGTTCTGAATGTTGAGGTTAATATCAGACCCTGTGAACCGTTCATTTCACAGTTTTGAAATTCAGCATCTGTATATTGTAATATGTCAGTTCTAAATTTATCACTGAATATTTATATTATTTTCACATCTTCTGATAAGCTAATTGTACAGATATGGGACATGACAGACTACTGTTAGCAAGTCATAGCATGAAGTCACATTAGATAAAATACAGCTGTTCGGAGTCAAGCTGTCTGATCACAGCGCAGATAGACTTTCACTGTAATTTTTCACAAAAGATGTTTTAACTCAGGAGATACTGCCTATAAATTATTTTTAAAACTGAGATAGAAATTACTTAATTGGTGTGATAGCATGCATATTAAGAAAAACAAAAATGAAAAAATTAAGTGAAACATACACTATTTGCTTTTTTTAGCTGACAGAAGAAAAGGTTACACATTATGATGCATGAATTTGAGCTGGAAATACCTGTCCGAAGTCCATTCTTGGACATGACACCTGCCAGTGGGCTGGGAAACAGCCAATGTATTTCTTATGTTTTCTGCAGGTGATGCAGAATTAGCTTTCCCCTTAAAATTATAAACAAGATGTATTTTATTATCAAGTTATAGAGTTTGGCCACTTTTGTGTTGAGTTCAATACCTTAGAAAACTTGCTGCTAAAGACTAAGACAGCAGCAGGAATTTAATCTGAAAGGGATTGAGACCATGCTCTGGCTTTCAGGTACTACTTTCTGCAGAAAGAGTAAGAAAGCAGACCTCATCACGCCAGGATTCAGACCTTCTCTCTGCAGCAGTGTCATTTGTAGGGGGACAGAATAGATTTGGTTCATTTCACAAGGTGGAGTCAAACCTCTGAAGGGCACCTGCTACATTGCATCAACCGATGGACAAGCAAGGAGCCTAGAGAAGGAAAAAGCTAGGAGGTTCATGGGGTGGGGCAGCATTTACACTGATCTTTCTAAAGCATATACCTTTTTCATATATGGTGAAAAGGGGTTTTTGTACGAGTGTTTCTTCTAGTCAAATTATTCTAGTCACCAATAGTCAGTTTTCTATTCTATGGTTCATTTATAGTGAAATTAATGAACCATTTGCACAGCACTTCCCTGCTTTCATAAGCTTGTACAGTACATTGTCATTAGTGAACTGTCCACTCAGCTTTTCTAAAGCTCTGTCAGAACACCCTTGTAAGCAAAAACGTGTGGCTGGACATCCTCCGGCATCTTCATGCATTCTAATAAGCAATATATTATCAGGTTTTACTGGCACAGTGTGTATGTCATCAGAAACAGCACCTCATGCCATATGTAAATTCACCTTGGGGCTGAAACATGGGCAGCATGTTTAGTTTGGATGAGCTGTCACTGCAGTAACTGGTACGAAAAAGATATTTGATATACATGAGCTTGTTTTAATGAACTTGTTTTTCAAGGAGTAACTGCTTTATTGGCTCTTACATGTGTTGCTAACCCTTTAATTGATGTTTTTGGACTGGCGTGGACTGCTACTAAGGGTAAAACTTAGTTTTAAAGAATTTCAATATTATAATTATGGGAAAGATTGCCACATTATCACATGAGAAAATCTGCATAATGCAGGTGATGATTGTGCTGTGGTCTGCTTTCAGCAGCAAACATTCAGCAACTGTTCATTCTGGAGCAAAATTTAGTATTTTCAGTGAACTCAACTGTCTAACGGATACTTCTAGCATTTATAGTAAACACCCAACACAAGAAAATTGCCAAAAAAGTGGAGAAGGTCTTTAGACAAATTTCTGAAAGGCAAGACTTGCTCCATAACTTTTTCTTTCAGTCATACAAATCTGTGGTTTAAAGGCAAGAAATAGAAGTAAACTTTGTGCCCATATACAGTTCAGCATTCAGTCACACCCTGATCTGACTTCAGGTGATCCAGACTTTTGGCTCACTAAGCTGGGACTTACTTGTTCCCTTCCATGCAGGTAAGACTCAGGGTTTTTTGAAGATGTCCCAGTTCAGGAGTTTCACAGCTGCCTAGGAAGTTCAGATGATCACTTTTGATTAAGACTGACATTAATATGCAATCCCAGAGACCTCTTTTGGTATCTGCACCCTATTCAGGAGATACTTTTTAACCTATCGAGGCATACAGAAGACCAAGTATTACCTGCACTCACTTATTCCAGTTGAAGCTTATAAAAATTGATGTCAGGTAAGCTTTCACATGTTGTTCTGCATAAAATAATAAGACACCATCAAGACTGCCACATTTGAACTACAACAAAAGATAGCTCACTTAGCATATCCAGCCTCTTGTACGTTTTTGGGTAGACACCAAGCAGGTATGTTGCTTTGAACAAAGGAAACCCATCAGTAGGACAGGGGTCTAATCTGATCCAACCAGCACATGTTCTTTAGTATGTCCATAGTCACTTTACAGCCATAAGATATTGCTACAAGATTTCCTCAGGGTCAGGTACTCTCCTTCCCTTCGCATCCCCTCTGCTCTTTAGATGCCAATCATGGCTATTTCCCCAAAAAAGGAAACATTCAGCTTACTACCATGTAAGAGAACAGTTTTCAATCTCAGTTAACCTTTACAGCAGCAACACTAATTTGCAGTCTGTTCATACTGAATGCTAAAGCCTCTCCATTTCCTGCTCTGAATTTCATTCTGTGTCAATTAGTGCTATGAAGTCAGTCTAATAATGATGTATGGTTAACACCGGGTTTGTGTCTGAAAGCTAAGAGGAATGCAGAGAGGACACATAATTGCAATGGCGCCATCCATGAACCATTCAATGCTTTGTTGTAGTTAAAGGGTCTAGAAACATGCTATAAAAATATGTTTCAATATGAGTGCTGATAATGTTTAGGGGAAGATCCCAGCAACTTTGTTGAAAATAAAAAGACCCAGCAGCTTTAAACTGACACATGAAGGTAAAAGGACATACAACTGTACAAGCCATTTCCATATCTGCCTTACTGAAGAATGGTGTGCAAAAAGAAATCTCAACCAATAATCTCCAAGACTTCTACTATACTTATTCACATTAACATGCTGAAAACAGCACACAGACAAGCACAAAGCAACACTTGCCAAGTCTCCTGGCTTCTTCTGTTTTACAACCATAAACTCCTGCCAGACAGTGACAAGAAACTCCAATGAGCGAGCCTGTCAAACTTGAGATGAACGGATCTTTGGCCACATGAGGTGCTACAAAGGCACTGGGAGGCAGGGCAGCAAGTTACCACTCCCAGCACAAGGGACGCCTGGAAACTTTGGACCAGGTTCAGCACAGCTCACTTCAGCCACCAGTAGAGCAAAGCCCATCTGGAGGAGTAACTGCTGTTTCACATCAGTGTAAACAAGACAAGTGGCTCATTCTGGGTGGGTGACGTGCTCCTGGGCCACTGCCAACCCACAGTGATGAGAATACCTGTAGAAACGACCTTTGTCCTGGCCTGGTATCACTACTGCTGGTCAAATGCTGCAGCCAGTCCCAGACTGACCAGCAGAGCATCAGCTGGTCCCGGTGAGTCCCGCTACCCCTGGGATCACACCCACTGTTAGGTGATAGCAGGAGCAGGTCAAAAGAATGATTTTCACTCATATCATGGGATCAGTGGGCTACATAGGAGATGCATAGGAAATGCAAAAGGCATTACTTTTCCAGCCCTTTACTTTTCAGAGCAGAGCTGGATCTGTCCCCAGATGTCCCTCCACAATAACAGGAGCTCCATTCTCCCCAGAAGGTGGATGAAGAAGCACGGGGTTTGCCCACGCTGAGCTCTGTACTTCCCGCAGCGTTGCCTGTGCTGACTGGGTTCGCACCAGCCTGGAGCAGCCGACACAGCGCTTGGTGTTGTCACTGCCCCAGGCACTTACTAACTTAGACAGTACTCGCTAACTGACATATTCATGCATTTGCTGGCACATCAGTACTGATCATTTTTGGTAATGGCACATTGCATCTTCCAGAAAAGAAAAAAAAAAAGAAAAAGAAAAAAATATCAAATTGTCTCTCTTCCTCTCCCACTTGTCCTTGTATTTGGGGTTGTTAAAAAAAAAAAAAAAAAAGAAAAAAAAAAAAGGCAGAAGTCGGCAGTGATCTGATGAGCCTCAAAACTGCAGCTTTAGGCTAGCAGTACCACCTCAGGAAAATTGTAAATGCCTGTCTGTAGATGTAAAAGATTAAGGAAATAATGGGGAGAAATTAGAAATAAATTAGTTTTGGAAGAAAAAGAGGAATGCAGCTGAATAGCTACAATGCTACATCAGTGAGATATATTAAAAATCCAAATGAATCTCAATGTCAGCCAACACACTGCCATAACAAATGAACATGGTGGCAAAGGGTAGCCTTTGTTGCTAAGCTGACAAAAATAAATTAGTCACCTGTCAGTACTTGCTTAGAATTTACAAACACATCAGTTTTTGAGGGAAGAACAGAAAATAGCCAGCATATTTTTCCATTACAGTATTGTACAGAGGCAACTAAGCACTTTGTTTTCATTTACACAGTAACTTAATCCCCTATTGCACAGTAAATGCCTCCCTCTGGGAGCAAAACAGTGTCTTGCCTGGAGGGCACAGAGCTACCCGAGCTCATGAAGATACCAGAGGAGGCTGGGGGGACACGAGTGCTGGAAGTGACCCAGCACTAGATGTGACCTTGTGGGACTGTGCTGAACCACAGGACCCCCAGCGACTCGCCAGCTCAGGGGAACTAGCTGCAAAACTTATCTGCTCCAAGCCTGCTCACACCCAAGCCAATAACTCCTTCGTTTTGTCTTTGCAGGCAAATTTTAGCATTTGCTGCAGATTAAAAGACAGAAGAACTTAGCTTGGGCCACAGGTCTCCTCTGCTACATGAATACATAAGCGTCACCTCTGTTCCCCAGGTTTTAGATGTGGGGTGTCCCCTTGAGTCAGAAAAAAACAGCTCCTTTCATAGGGCGATGGGGAGACTGGGAACTAGAACCAAGGGAATATTGCAAAAAAGTATATAACACAAAATAGCCAGAGGTAAAACATAGACATTTTCTGGTAACTAATTTCTTCCTATTTTTTTTTGTTCAACTTCCACAAGCAACAAAGCAAGTTTTAGTAAAGCTGAAAGAATGACTAAAATATCCAGAATGCCCAAGAAAATTTTGAATTTATATTGTTAAGTATTGACATTGAAGCTGGTTTTACTGATTCAATCAAGAAACCAAAGCATCTTATGCAAACTACAAGTCCAGTTGGAGCAGCTCAAACTGCAAATGACAAGTCACAAGGAACCATGGGTGATCAACCCCAGCCCAAAAATTATTCACAGGAATTAGTTGGGAAATCACTACAAGCAACAAGCTTGAGAGAACAACAATCCGCCACAGACAATTCATAAACCAAAAAAGGAGGCGATGTTCAGTCAGTCAAGTGATTTGCTACAAATTATTTGCCCAGGGCCAATCTTGCTGCTAAAGCGATCAGTGAAGATACACTACCCGGAGCGATGCAGGAACATAGTTAAGACTAACAAGCTGCTATACACAGCACTTTAATTAGGCCAAATGAGGAAACGATAATAAGCCAGCAGGTCAAAAGAAAAAAAAAATCGTTAACCGAACAGAATCAAATTATTTCTTTTTATTGTGACAAGATAAAACCTCTAAAATGAGATTTCTGAACTGCAATGATACCCAAACTCACACCAAATGAAAGCACAGGAGACGGCAAACAGCCCATTCAGCCACCAGCGCGTCAGCCAGGCTGTTGCTAGCTCCAGTACCTATCAAACAGGAGAATTTGTCAATGTTTTATTTTAGCAGCAACAAATGGCTGGCTGAGCAGAGCTGTTGCAAACTGCAAATTGAGAGGCAAGGACAGGTGTGTAATTTCTTGAAATATTCTTTTAGGGCTCGTGGCATGAAGACTCCTTTCAGAGACAAGCCATAAGGCTGAGAAATATCTATCATGCTTAGCTATGGAAACAGGGATTTTATGAAAGCGCGATCACGAGGTGATAAGAAGAATGTGATTGGAAGTTGATGTGTTATTGCTTAATTTAGACAGAGGAAGGCTCTTTTTTTGTCTATACCATCTGCCAGCCTAGAAACCCAAGGAATAAAGGCACAAGCTGCAGATGGCTTTTATAATGGCTGTACTCAAGCAGCAGAGGAGCAAGAAGGATAGAGGCCATATAAATCAAGCAGCAATATCACCATGGCTGAGCAATAACCAAGCCGATAACAGCATTCAGCAGAAACAGAAAGAAAGAGATACTTTCCCAATTTGCTTCATTAGGATTTGGCTGCAGCAGGACAGGACACAGAGTTGGACCTTCACGAGGCTATTGGGAGCACTGACATGTGAGCCTGGTAGGAGCAGGCAAAACAGCACAGCTGCACAGACTAACTGCAGTCTCCAAGAAAAACAGATAAACTCTACTTTAAAATTACATTCACATACGCAACAGTTCCCAAGCTAGCTCTTATCCTTTTTTTCCTCTTTTTTTTTTTTTTTTTTCCAAGGGAAGAGAGAAAGAGAGTAGAAGCTAATTTACTTCAAGTCAGTAGAGAGAAAACAAGCTTGGATGCAAGACGCAAGACTCAGCAGGACAAGCACAAACTTCTGCTGGCAAAGCAGTCCCCTGAGATGACCGTCTGAGCAATTCTGGGGAGCTTGAAAGGGCTGCTCTGCTTATCTTGTTCCAGCAGAGCCTAGGTGTGGTGGACACAGAACAGCGTGGCACAGTACAGAGGCTACTTCAATGTTTTCCTCTTAAACAACTAGATCAAACAACCTCGTTTACACAAATATGTATAAACAAACAGTCAGCACGAACCAGGTCTCCAAGTGGGACTGGTGGCACGCAGATTGACAGGAAAAACAGTAGAAGGCAGAGGAAAAAAAGAGGGTTTAGTTTTGTTTGTTAAATATATACACACATACATTCATTTCTTTGCATTTTTATCATTACAGAGAACACTAACAACTTTGCTGCTTCACTGAAAACTGTCTCTGGCCCACTTGAGCAGAGGACAGCCTGTGGAGACCTTGCAAAGTGTTCACAGCCTGTTCTGCAAGCAGTGTACAGGAACCAGCTCTGCCCTGGATGCAGAGCCTGCAACCAGGTAGAGGGACACCAGCTATGCCTTCAGCAGGAGAGACATGCACAAACCAGAGTTGCCCAACTTGAGAGAGGGAGGAAAAGCCACGTTGCTCCTGCTGCTGAGCTGGTACAAGCCAGATGCTTCTGAGGAGCTGGGATAAGGACCCAAGACCACATCCAACAGGTACCCGGTTTAAAGTCAATGTCATTCTTTCAGCACTGGGACATCCACAAAACCCAACTAGCCCCAAGAGCTGAACCAGTGGCTCTGAATCCCAGAAGCCCTGTTTGCACCCCACATGCAGAAAAAGAAGGCCATTTCAGTGGGATAATTATGTTTCTGCACCAGTGACACCTATTGCATCCATCACTGGAAGATGTATCTGAACATCATGAGTGCCCTGGACTACAGCTGCTCAAAACCAGTCCTCAAGGCAGAACTGGAAGATTCAGTTGCTCACTCAATAAGGCATAAACTCCCCTGAACCCCAGCATGTCCCAACCATTCCCTCTGCAGAAAAGTCAGCCCTGCCACAACCTCAGATGGCAGCTTAAGTACACATTAAAGGAAGATACAGTTCATGTCCCATACTATGTACCTGGCGTAATCCTTCATGCCTATGCAAAGCAAACATAAAATATTACTATGTCAAAACAGCAAGACTGTACAATTATTTTGGGTATTGTCTAAATCCAACATTTACAAATATGCACAAATTAAGTAGACTGTTTGAGCAGAACCAGCTGTTGAGCAGACAGGACAGACTCTAGAGAATGATCACCGATGGATCTGTCAAAAAAAAAAAAAAAACCAAACACCAAAACCAAAAAAAACCCACTAGAACTGAACCATTTTCTTTCTAAATACTTGGCAAGATCCCAGCGACAGTACCAGAACTTCACAGGGAAGGAGGAGGGAGAAGTGGAAGGAGTGAGAAAAAAGCATTATGGCAAAAATCCCCCCCCCCCCCTTTTTTTTTTCTCATTAATGCTACTTTTCACTTGGAATCCTTTTTAGTTTGGCATGGGAGCATGCTTTATGATAACAGATCAGAAACTAACACACAGTTTTGACTGATCCCACACAAGTATTCTCATTCTCACCCACCCCAAAGAACTTTCTCCCAGGGAAACTTGTGCAAGTCAGGGTTTTCCCTGCCGAACTTCAAAGTTTCAGTCAGTTCATATCAGATAGTCTGGAGGAACTAGGATCCTACAAGACAGAATGAGAGAGAGGACATCTCAGGTACTATGACATTTTAACTGTATACATGCAGCTGGTTCAGCCTTGGGGCTGAACCAGTCCCAGGACACCCCAGAAATATTCAGCCAAAGTAAGACAGGAACCCCATAGGCATCATTTCTAGATATATTCAATAATCATCTTCTGCAGTTACATAGAAAAGATTTACTTTAGAATAGCTTTAAAGCACTTGCAATCTATAGTTTTTCTCTTTTGCAGGCAATCAGATGTTTCTGGGCTATTCTGAAACACAACATTACTCTAGGAAATAACACACTATCAAGAGCACAGGTAAACAGGCTGTTATTTAAGGCTACACAAGCAACTCCAGCAGCATCCCTTCCGCCTTTGCCATGGGTGTAGACAGACTGCCCAGAGCAGGACTTTTCTTCCACCAAATTATTCGTACCAAGATCAGGGTAATGGCATTGGCAGACACTGCCACAAAGAGTAGCCATGTGATACAGGTGCATCCTTGGTGAGATGTTAGGGGGAAAACCAAGGGCAGTGCTGGCCTGACCCATGCGGGAAAAAATGAAGGTTGCCACCATGCCCAACCTGCCTTAGGCAAGCCAGCTACCTGCAGGGATGCTACTCTTCTGCCTTCGCACATGGAAGCATCAATCAAGTAAGTTCAAAGGACAGCACATCAACTAAGTTGCCATCCCAATAACCTTACAATTAATTCATGACCCCCAGGAGTTAGCTGGGATCAGGAGCAAGGACTTTTCATGCACTAGCATCCTTAAGTGAAGAAAAGGGAGAGAGCAGGGAAAAGCGAATCAACGGTGCAAAAGGCACCTCAAACTCTATCTGTTATGACAGCCCAAGCTGCGAGAAAACTCTGAGGTCATCTGTGGCACACGTGCGTGCAGACTCCAAAATAACACTCGAAGGAAATAGCTCTCCCATTTCAAGAGCTATCATGCTATTTGGGGGGTTGGGGGGGATAGTTTACCCTGACCTGTGCATCTGGCCTTCGTGGTCTCCAGCCACACGGAGCTGCTGGTGAAAGCTGACCTGTCTATGCGTTCATCAGGGACCTAACACACGTATGCCAGTGGCATGCAGTTAGACAAGTACTCCCACACTGCTGTGGCTGGAAGTGGTAACACAGAGTTCATCCTGCACATCTGGAAAGCAAATAAAAAAATGACTAATTGCTGCCAGAAGATTATTGGCACCCTCTCTCAAACCCCAAACCACTGCAGGGGCTGCACACCAAGACACTGCTCTGCCTGCATCTGCTGTAGTGCAATAGCACCTCTTGTGCTACTCCACCACTTCTCAGCTGATCTGCCCTTGGGATGATCTGTCAGATAATCTTCAGCAGCTCCTGGTTCTAGGACAGCCCTTCCCCATGGCCCCACCACATCCCTTGAGCCCCAGCAGCAACAGGATCAGGACACATGGATTGCTCAAACCGACTGCAGTTGACAGGGAGGATTTTCTCTGGGCTGTTTCCAGGGGATCTGCAGCAGGTAGTGATGCAGACCCACATTTTGGGCAGGAGCCCAAACTTCCACTGGGAGAGTTTTAGGATTCTACAAATCAGTGGATTCAAGCCACTGTTTTAAAGCAGCCCTGACTGTTTTACGAAATACCCTAGACTGCATTTCCTCTTTTTCACCCCCAGAATTTGGAGACTAGCCACTCCTTTGATGCCTCCAGTTGAATAGCTATTTCACATAGGCACAAGCAGGCACTGGCACTTCAGTAGCTGAGGTTAATGGCTTGGCAACTGAGCTGAGGCTAACTTATTTTTCTCTAGTGATGTTTCTTAGAGTGCAGGGGGCTTTCACTGGAGTAATTTGAACAATTATTAAACTATGTACCGCTCTGGTAAAAAGGGCTTCAAAGGGTGTTTTTTTTCTTCCTGAGCCTGTTCTTCACCAACACTGCAGGGCTTCAGCTCAGAGACCGCTTGCAGAGCTGTTAAACGCTCACACCCATCAAAATTCAACCTTGAGTGCAGAGGATCTAGCAAAGCATCTCTAGGTCAAATCCTCCTTGGGACTGCCTTCTGATCAGCCTCTCTTTTAGGAGTTTAATGAATAAAAATATATCTGGAAATAGAACAGAGCAGTGCCTGGAGAGGGAAGAGAGCAGCACACTTGAGCCACAGATCAGAGCAACGCAACACAGCTCTAACCAGTGGAGCTGAGGCTGTTGGACACAGGTCCACCAAGGACAGCTCAAAAGGTGTGACATAGCACAGACAGCTTCCTAAAATCATAGAATGGTTTGGGTTGGCATGGACCTTAAAGATCATCTAGTTCCAACCCCCCTGCCACAGGAAGGGATGCCTTCCCCTAGACCAGGTTACTCAAAGCCCCATCCAACCTGGCCTTGAAGACTTCCAGTGATAGGACATCCACAAATTCTCTGTGCAACCTGTTCCAGTGCCTCATCACCCTCACAGTAAAGAACTTCTTCCTTACATCTAATCTAAATCTACCCCCTTTCAGTTTAAAGCCATTACCCCTTGTCCTATTACTACCTGCCGTCATGAAAGGTCCCTCTCCAGCTTTCCTATAGGCCCCCTTTAGGGACTGGAAGGCTTCTATACGGTCTCCCTGGAACCGTCTCTTCTCCGGGCTGAACAACCCCAACCCTCTCAGCCTGTCTTCGTAGGAGAGGTGCTCCAGCCCTCTGATCATCTTTGTGGCCCTCCTCTGGACTTGCTCCAACAGGTCCACATCCTTCTTATCTTGGGTGGCCCAGAGCTGAACACAGTACTCCAGGTGGGGTCTCATGAGAGCTGAGGGGGACAACCACCTCCCTCAACCTGCTGGTCATGCTTCTTTTGATGCGGCCCAGGATATGGTTGGCTTTCTGGGCTGCAAGCACACATTGCCAGGTCACATTGAGCTTCTTGTCAACCAACACCCAAGTCCTTCTCTGCAGGGTGCCTCTCAATCCATTCTCCACCCAGCCTGTATTTGTGCTTGGGATTGCTCCAACCCATGTGCAGGACCTTGCACTTGGCCTTGTTGAACTTCATGAGGTTTGCATGGGCCCACCCCTCTAGCTTGTCAAGGTCCTTCTTGATGGCATCCCTTCTCTCCAGCCTGTCAACTGCATCACACAACTTGGTGGTGTTGGCAAACTTGCTGAGGGTGCACTCAATCACACCGTCCACGTCGCCGACAAAGATGTTAAACAGTGCTGGTCCCAGTACCGACCCCTGAGGAACACCACTCATCACTGCTCTCCACTTGGACATTGAGCCATTGACCACAACCCTTTGAGCACGACCATCCAGCCAATTCCTTATCCACCGAGTAGTCCATCTGTCAAACCCATGTCTTTCCAATTTAGAGACAAGGATGTCGCGCAGGACAGTCAAATGCTTTGCACAAGCCCAGGTAGATGACGTCTGTTGTTCTTCCCTTATCCACCAACGCTGTAACCCCATCATAAAGGCCACCATATTTGTCAGGCACAGTTTGCCCTTAGGGAAGCCATGTTGGCTGTCACCAAACACCTCCTTATTTTCTATGTGTCTTAGCACAGTTTCCAGAGGATCCACTCCATGATCTTGCTGGGCACAGAGGTGAGACTGACTGGCCTGTAGTTCCCCAGGTCTTCCCTTTTTTCCTTTTTTAAAAATGGGGATTATGTTTCCCCTTTTCCAGTCAGTGGGAACTTCCCCAGACTGCCACATCTTCTCAAATATGATGGATAGTGGCTTAGCCACTTCATCCACCAGTTCCCTCAGAACCTGCGGATGCATCTCATCAGGTCCCATGGACCTGTGCACCTTCAGGCTCCTTAGATGGTCTCAAACCTGATCTTCTTCTATGGAGGGCGGTTCTTCATTCTCCCAGTCCCTGCCTTTGCCTTCTGTCTCTTGGGCAGTGTGGCTGGAGCACTTACTGGTGAAGACAGAGGCAAAAAAGTTGAGTACCTCAGCCTTCTCCATTATGAGGAACAATGAAAAATGGCCAAGCTGGCCAAATCAAGAAACAAGCATGAGCCTTTTCTGGCTTCAAATAGGACTACTGAGTTCAGGTTAGAAAAAGGCACATTTAACTCATCAGTTAGACTAAATTCAAATATTAAGGTAAGTGCCTTTTAGAATGATGGAGAAAAAGGATACAGAAAGCAAATAAAAATAAACGCAATATGAATTGAGAGGACAAGCAAATATACAGAGGGAAGAAAAACACTTATCTGATGAGAAAGAAAACATGGAGGTAGAGACCCCAGATGCCTCATTTGTACAAGTCTACAGATCTATGCTCAGCAGAGCAGCCAGCAATCACCCACGTGCTATTGCTCAAATGCTTCAAAATGGCTTCATAAAAATACCTATAGAGCATGAGGACAGAGACTTCAGCATCAGCAAAAGTATTCACCATTCATTAATGTTAATTCTCTATTTCAAAATATACAGACAACCCACAAAATAACAGAAAAAAGGCAGATATAGCAAATGCTTTATGCAATCAATAGCATAGCATGAATAGCAAATAATCAGAGAAAACACTTGGCAGATTCCCCACAGATTGAAAAACTTCAGGCAAATTAGGCAATAAAAAAAAACTTACATACAAAGCCATTAGTGGATTGGCTTATAGAGAACTCTCTTAAGAGAGGGCTCAGTTTGTCAGATGATCTATTTGCAATTAACTCTGCCACCTGTAACATTGAAGTACCTAACAGACTCACAGTGTGCTTACTGTGAAGCATCACAGCAAGAACTTTTTGTACCAGTTTGGATTGGCAGCTTTTCCTATTCCCTTCATGTAACATGAGTTTCCTTTCAACTGGAAGAAGAGAGACTTTAAGAAACTGAATATCCTACTGAGGAGAAAAAAAAAAAAAAAAAAAGATCTTCAAATTGTAGAGCAAACAATTGGGAGACATGAAAATAATTTTCAAAACAAATAGAAATGTTCATAAATGCAGGACAATTCACTCCTTCCTTCTCTATGGTAAGAAGAAAAGTGACATGAACGAGTCCAACCAGCACGCTCAGCCAGACCAAAGATGGAGTACGGTATAGATACCTAGGACTCAGAACACACCAATTTTTACACACACATAAACAAACAGAGAGCAGCACAGGGCAGCTTGCTCCACACAGGGTTCACAGAGGGGACACATTACTATTTACAACACAGCACATTAAAATGACAGTGACACACACCACTCAGAAGTGATCATTATTACTGGCTGCTTAAGGGATGATTTGAGAAATGATCTGTAAATTTAATTTTTAATTAAGCCAGAAGCCCTAAGGGCCTGCTGAGTTCAAGCATTAAGGGGGGAAGAGGGCGAAATCAATTCTTGGTGATGGAGAGGTCTAGCAAAATCTAATAGGCCTGGGTAATATATCAAGAAGCTTTTAAGACCAGTCACACAGCTCAGAGGAAAGCCTAAAACCCAATTTCAGATAAAAAAATACGCTGTAAAGTGGAATGGATGGTCACCATTGTTCAAGCCTCTGGAAAGCTACTGTCTTGAGCTCTGACACACATGACAGAAAATAGATAAATGATCAACTCCAGCATGCAGAACTTTACAGGGAAGCCCTCATGCTTAGCTCCAACCAGCTTGGAAAAGCAGCCATCTCCAAATGACTTTGCAATTGCTATAAAGCTTCAGCATGGCCAGAAAGATCAACATTAACTAATGAGAAGTAGTCATCAAAACCTCCTGGAAGAAAGCTAGTTTATGCTGAGAGACAAATTTAGTTCCCTTGATGTGCAGCACAGGTTTATTGGGTTCATCACAGTGACTGTGGCTGGAGGAGACAAAGCACCAAGTCCATCTGACCTCCACAGTGCAGTTTCAGTAACAGTTACAAGATCAGAAATCAAAGATTTTTCATCCCATCTCTTGATTTCAAGCTCACAGGACCAGGCAAGTTGCACCTACAGGGGCCAAAAGAAAGGGCCAATGTTATAGAAGGCCACTCTTGTCATCTCCGAGATGTTGTCATGATCAGGGAGGTCCCCAGTGACCAAAGAAATGCAAATGTTGCACTCATCTTCAAAAAAGACCAAAAAGACAGTCTGGGTAACAGTCAGCTTTGCCTTGCTTCGCGGGAAAGTAATGGAGTGAGTCCTGTTGGACTGGGCTTGGAGGAGAAGGCAGCAGCTGGGGCCAGTCAGCATGGACTGAACAAAGGCAAATTGTGCCTGACCAACCTAACTGCCTGCTATGGGAGGATGACTGGAGCTGTGGATGAGGGGAGAGCCATGGATGTCATTCACCTCAACTTTCACAACACTTTCAATCACCACCTCCCACAACCTTTTAGACAGTTTATGTTGTATCAGTCTGGAAGAGGGAAGGCAATAACCAGATGGGCAAGAAGGTAGGAGTTAATGAGTACCTGGAAGCCACAAACAAGCAGGGTACTGCAGGAATCTGTACTGAGACCTGTCCTATTCAACTTCTTTATTGGAGACCTGCAGGAGCTGACAAGATCCCTCTTTCCATGTTTGTAAATGACACCATATTGTGGTGAAGAGCTGATATACTCAAGGGCAGGGCTGCCACTCAGAGGGACCCATAGCCCCAGGCTGTGGGAAACACCAAAATCTCTCCTTGAGGACGCATCTAACTCCACATGCATATTTTCAAGAAGAAAGTTGGACAGAGGAAATAAGCGAGAAATTAGATGAATGGTCTTGTTTTCACAAGCCTTCCCTTCTAAGAAACAAGTCATTTATCAAAGTGCTGTAATCCTACCAACTGTCATAACACTTGATCTAATTACATCTGGAGAACAATAAGCTGTACGTTCAGGAAGAAACTGTCTGCAACAAGGTTGGTAGAGAAACTCTGCTATGCGTGATGTTAGATCACAGGTCCAAATACAAGAACAAATACCACCAGGCAAGGAGTCGGTGACATTTGTATGAAGCAGCTTCACTTTACTTTGCAATTAAAAAATTTGGTTGGTTAATTTTCTATATTTTCATAAAATGCCATTCGTAGGGCATTAATCTACATCAGGGAAGGTCTGAAGTGGGTTGGGGGGAGGTGGGATGTGCAAAATCCCTCTTTTAGAAGAATACAAAGCACATTCAAGAATTATTAAAAATGCTAAAAATCTGCTTGGACCGAGACTTCACGCTGCAGTTTGCTGTAGATGTACTAATGTTATTATGGCTCTCAGCAATGTAAGTATCACTTAACTTCATGCCTTGAAGAAAATGTCCTTGAAGCCTCACACTACAAATCCCACTGGAGATGAACCATTCCTTCCTGCAGTGGTTTCAGCAGGACTATTGGGGAGCATACACTGCCAAGCAGGAACAAACAGCAGCAGGTCCACAATAGATGCATTCAATATGAGGAGGACGTGTTATTGCTGTCCAGGTGCCAACACTTCCCCATTTAACACCAGATGCCCAAGTTCACAGCAGTACCAAGACTGCACATACACTTCATTAACACACTCAAAGCAAAAGATAGAGGTGAGGAGACCCTCTCACTGGCAACATGTAGGGAAAAAGACTTCATTCAGATTCTCAATAGAGAGACTTGGGACCACCTGCAAAGTAAGATAACACTTGCATCTTGGATAAAGGTGACAGAGCATGAACTAGGTAGACAAAAACAAAACACGCAGTAACACAAAGCAATGCACACAAAAAATATGAACACTTGGACCAAAGAAGAATGACTTTGATGGATAGAATCTTGGTATCTCAAAGGTAACTGAATCTAAAGCTCTCCCCATGGTTTAGGAATTGCTTAGCTTCATGCCTTGAAGAAAATGTACTTGATACCACATTGAAAGAAATCTTATGTGCAACAGCAGATTTTCCATCAGTCCTAAATATATATTGCATGCCATCTTCTTGCTGGGGGCAGGGTGGCAAAGAAGGGATCAAGTAAGAAAACACATAAAGAGGAGTCTGTTACTCACCCAAGAGAAAGTATTTTAATGCCCAAAGTTCATCCTCTGCCTTCTGAACTGTACTGGTGTCTGGTCCCCACTGAAGAACTTGGACCTAGGAATAACAATTGCTATGGATCCTTCCTAAGATGTTGAGCCCACCAGTGTACACTAGGGGATGTACCTTACCTAAATTAAGTGGCCACAGCATCATGGTATCAAGGCACCCAAGATCACTGGTATCAGCCACACATGCTTCAGGCTTGAAGCAAGGAGCTGGCCCTTTATAACACAGCAGAATGCAAACACAGAGAGCACATTACAGGCTGACACTCTAAGCATTTTCCTGGAAGGATCCCACATGGACCATAGCATCCACAGAGACCAAAAGGAAGCTGTTATGAGGAGGAAGGTGTTTCCTGTAAATTTTTCACTTTCTAAACTAAGAAAAAAAAAAAAAAAAAAAAGCACTTTTGTACCCTGTTGAAAAAAATTAAAAGGATTTCTAGTTTTTTACTTTCTCACCAAAAAAAAAAAAAAAATCTCTGCTGAAGAAATAGCCAAGCTGAAAACTAGACATCAGGTGATGGTATCATTTCAGACTGTCAAACCCGATTTAACTCAAAGAAATTCTGGCACCAACATGCCACCTCCGGTGGTTTTATTTGCCTGGGCAGGCACTCAACAGTGGCTCAGACCCCCCTGAGCTCATGGTCCAGGTTCTCGAGCCTGCTCAGGGGAGGACAGATAGCAAGTTTTTCTCAAGTATTTGTTATCTGTCAGCTCAAATTGTGAGTCACCATTAGCACGCAGGTTAAAGCACATGCACTATGCCAAGATACGCAGTCAGAACTGAATATTTGGGTGAGTGACTCAGTGCCCAGGGAGCAGGCAGGGCTGGAGGCTGTGCACCCCCATGCCAGCAGGCTGGGCAGGGCTCACGTGCTCAGCATCATGCACAGGATTAAAGTTTCTATGGCCAAAAATCAGAGTCTTGTCCCTGGAGTTTACTTGACAAGTATCTCCCAAGAGAAGATTATGGCTGAAAACCAGATTTCACAGTAACCAGAAGGAAAGGTGAGGATTACCCAGCTGACATTCCCAGATCGTACAAGCATGCGGGGTGATATAATAACCAGAGGCCATACCCCGCGTATAGAACAGGAGCTTGAAGAGCACATGGAGGAAGAGGAGCTGCTCCCCTCTTGCCTTGCTCGCCTGTGGCTTCCCAGGCAGCATTACAGGCACCCTCCAGCACTCACACCACCACAGTAGGGCTGCACTGCGGGCTGGCAAAGACTTAGCCCCACTGCTTTGTATGTTCCCAGGGCAAGCAGTGGCTGCTGTTAGGAGAAGTTTAGGCTCCTCCTGAGGTCATGTTTTATGCTTAGTTGAAAATTAATAGAGGGGAACATTATTAAAGCTATGAAATGGATATGCAGAGGAGTGTCATTGCTGAGAACAGAATAAAATCAGGTGGGGTTTTGATAACAAAACTCCTGAAAAACATGTTTGAGCACTGGAAAGGGAACACACACTAACCCCAGAGACCCCACCGAGGGCTCTGGCTAAACTCCCTATAATGTCATGCCACCACCCCCTGCACTGGAGCATCTTATGGGCTGTGGATGCAAGAGGCTTTCTAATCCTGCCCAGCCAGGCACAGAGGCTGAATCATTAAAAACCCTCAAACAACCTAACTGTGAAGATGGTCCATGAAAAAAACAAACAAACAAAAAAAAACCAAACCAAAAAAACAACACAGTCATATGAGTAATGCTGGTGCCTTTGTCGAAAGCCATGCCAGACCCCCACAATGAGTGGGAGTGATGCACCAAGGAACCTGCCAGACCCCAGCCCCGAGTGCAGCTGTTGCTCTGCCCACAGTCACAGCCATGGGCAGACACAAAAGAGCAGTTCAAGGTCTCAGCTAGGCAGACATTTAATACTATCCAGTTTGTTTGGATTTTCTTTTCCTTGAGGATAAAGCAGGATATATTCTCTTATTTTGCAATAACAGAGATTTCTGTCCCAAACAAAAACAAACAAGCAGGAACCAAAAAAAAAAAAAATCCCACCAACCTGGAAACATTTTTCTGCTATAGAGTAACCTTGAGACATCTTCTCACTGATTCACTCGGGCATGATGCCAGAGCTGGCTGGACTTGGGAGAAGGAGGCAGGGTGGGGAACATCAAGTATGTTCAAGGTTAGAAACCTGTCACTCACCATTTTTTTGAAAGAAAATTCTTAATTATTTTTTGTAGGAAATAGAAGGGTTTGGTTTTATTATTTTTAAAAATATCTTTCACTTTTCATTATTTTTCAGTTAAGGTAAAGGAGAAAAACTGATAGAAAATCTGATAAGTGAAACCTTGCTTGACTTTTTCTTTCTCCATAATTTTATTAGAAAGTAGCTGAGAATGCCTCCTCCATAAACCCTCACTTTTTACAGCTATTCCAATCTTCCTGTGAAAGGAAGAGGGGAGGAAGTGAGAAAAACCAAGTCCTAGATTTGATGCAAAAATAAGATTTCTACAAAAATACATTACATAAAAATCCTACATGCAAGTCATAAATTTTTAAAATAAAACACCTTTAGTTGACATATATTTTTATTTATAGGTGTTTGACTACCAGTGTGTTATTCACCAATGTTATGCAAATACAAATTCAACAGTCTGTAATTCCTGAAATTATGCATTTAGAGCTGCATTTCAGATGCATGTTATTCACCATTTGCCGTTGTCCCACTACAAAGTTGTCCAGCATCCAACCAGGCAGAAAAGCATCAGACATCCCAAGTAATCAAACTCAGTGCAAGCATTTAACAGCCTGACTGTAAGGAGCAGCATCATTACTTACACATCCTACCTGCCAACTGCTCATGAGCCTTAAGCATGTCAGAAAAAAGCCAGAGTCAGATTCATGAACTCTCTCCTGACCAAAATAATTTGGTGACAGCTTATTATTATTATTATTATTGTTTCTTTTATTCTAAGAAATGGGCTAACCTGCCTCGCAGATGCTGTCCTTGGTGCACCCACACACAGCTCTTCCTCTGCTTGGTCTCAGCGTGAGCTCTGGCTTTAGGTTTTCCTCCTCCACTCATACATTTCAGGTGATCATACCTACCTGGCAGGAAGCATGTCCATGGGTCATCTAAGAGCACAACATCTACATGACAGCAGCTGTGCAATTTTTTTTTATTGTTTTTTTTTAAAAACACCATATTGTGTTTCAGCTGGAAGCAGAACACTGACTATGAAAACCAGATGATGTGCCAGCAGGAAATGTGAAGTCCGAGTAACACAGATCGAGTTAACCTCCTGAGGTGACCCTGTGGAAAAAACCCATAACTGTTGCTTCTGCTTAAAGCCTGTGCTTTCCCAAACACAGCTTTAAGATCAGAGAAACGAGAAATACTCAGACACTGCAGGCTACAGTACTGTCCACACAGGCTGAGGCTCTTTGCACCATGACCCAGCTTCCACTCTGAAATGTAAAGGTGAAGTCAGTAGGAACCATCCACATGCACCACATTCACGGGTAGGATGCCAGCTCAGCCTAGACAATCCAACTCTTTTGTCTACTCCAGCTTCACAGCAAAACTTCTCAATTCTAACATAGGAACAATTTGGTCCCAGTCCTTCCAACAAATGCATAAATATTTTCCTTTAGCAAGGATATGGAGACCACAAAATAATTAATTATGTTGATACGCAAAGAGGTCAACACATGAGAATCTCCTGGTTACACAGCATTAGCATTGCAGACCTCGTAATTAAACTTCAATTCCTTTACAATTCGAGACAAGTTCCAGACAGTGGGCTGAAAATATATCTCAAAACAGATCTTCAATGTTCAAGACCATCTGTTTCCTTTCTGTGTGAAGTATTTTTATTTGCTGCAAGTAATGAGCTTAATAGTTTTTAGGAAGTTTGTTATTAATAAAGGAATGTGAAAATTTGCAGAAGATAAGAAGAACCACATTCTGCACCTAGGTCTGCTCAGAACCCTGGACACTGTTTTGAATCCATTTTCTGTTACATCCCTAAATTCAGATTTAGGTTTCTGAATAAAACAGGTTTCATCTTCAGCACTAAACCACCCTTCATATAACACTAGTTAGGAGAGGAAGAGAAGAATGATTTCCAGACCTGAATCTTCATTGGAAATATACTGCTTCACAGGCAGAATGTAATTAGGCAGGCTGGAGTTTAGCCAGGACATTAGGGTTGATGGCCCTACTGCTGCCAAGTGCAAACAGCAGAGGAGCCCACTGTGGGCCTCATCTGGAGCATGGCACCTCTACCTACCTCCTGTCCTGCTGCAGCACCCCTGAGGAGCATGCCTCCCATAGGGGCAAGGGTTTGCACTGATGGTGAGCAGAGACAGCACATGCTGCTTTTCCTTGAACCTGTCACTTGTACACACCCAGGAGCCAGATGATACACCATCAATGGTGACAGACAGGAATTTAAATGTGATAAATTTCCTATAACCAGAGACAGTAAGATCTTATTTAAATTATGCCAAGAGGCTGTATCATCATTGAACATTCAGCAACAGTTTTATACAAGCAGAGCAACCTTCAGGCAGTGCTTTCTCCCCATGTCTATTATTAAAGCTCTGTTTTGGTCAAGACAGATGTTTGAAATACATCAGCAACAACTGGAAGAAAATGCATTATCTGCATCAAAAAAAAAAAAAAAAAAAAAAGAGAGACTCTTTTCTCCATAGTTTTCCTTTTACTCAGAACAGGATTGCAACCCTCCTCCACACCCTTCTCCCAAAACCATGCTGTACCACTTTCTCTCATATCCACATGCTGCCGTGGTTCAAATGTCTCATCATGAAAGCTTGAGAGGAGGAAAGCCACCAGCAGCAACAGAGCCAAAGCAATGCACTGCCAGAAAGAGGGGAACTTCTTACCTGTACACCTGGGTGTCACTAAAGCCGCAACTACTAACATCAGGACTGAAGCATCCCGAGTCCCAGTACCTGGTCATTCCTCAGCACCTACAGGGAGCTAAGCCACCCTGAGGACACTACTGAACTGCACATGAAAACATGCTCATGCAAGGAAGCAAGTCATCCTCCAGCTGCAACAAACAAAATGAGACTCCAGCCTTCCAGAAAGCCAAGCTCATCAACAGAAGGGGACCAAGAGGAACAAAGCTTTCCCAAGCTGTCTTGCATCAGGCTGCCCAGCCAGACCATTCCTTCACATTGCCAAGCATCAGACAACCAAGCAAGCCCAGACCAGCAAGCCCCTTCCCTTCCCAGCTCACCATCACGCCCACCTCAGTCTTCTCTTACTCCTTTTTTCCTTAACATAAAGCTTTTGCCACAACAGTCCCCAAGTCACTCACCCCTATCAGTCACAGCCTGCGCTATCACACTCCCAAGGATGGAGCTGAACAACAAAAACCTCACGAGCAGAGCTCTCCCCTTTTCTCTAGAAGCAGCTTTGCTCCTCACCCCTCAGAGTGACCATGACCCAGGGGAGGGTGCGGTTCTTATTAGCACCTCCTCCCCACAACTAACAAGGCCTCACAGGTGCCACATGTGGGATTTACCCCTCTGCAGGGCCACAGCCACAGCAGAGCTCCTGCAATCCTGGCACACCGCTTAGGAGTCACCCATTAAGGCTCACTGACCCCTAAAGCCCCTGCAGTTACTGGGAGCACTGTGGTTTATTAGCCCCAGATGATCCCTGGTGGAAGGAACAGATACCCATTTCTCACACAAGAGGTTTCCCATATAGTATCTATCGCCTTACAGATGCTGGAGGAAGAGCATCTGGTCTGTGCTGTACACTTAACCCCTCACAGCCCCAAGGACAAGGGCACCATCCAGTCTCAGCTCTGCTGCTGTCATCCACAATGGAAACATTAGCTTTGGGTGGGTGCTACTTCTAATACTGATATCTGAGTATGGGGTTTAGGAACCAAAATTAGCATATTGTTGCAACAGCAACGAAGTGACGAAGTGTTTAATGCATCTGGCAGGGCCATGTGAGCCATTTATTTACTGTAGTCAGTCCCTAACTCTGTATTGCATCTGCTATCTGCATAAGTAATGAATAAAGCAATAAATCTAGCAGGGTTACCAAATGCTTTCACTCGGCTTCTTGTGAACCTGTTAAATTCTGCTGTGATTCATCTGCCTGGCCAGGCCCTGAGAGACACTTCTTGGAGAAGGGAGCGGAGGGGGGCTTTATTTCTGTGCACTGCTCTGGACCTTCTGAAACCAATTCCCTTTCAGCTGCTAATCCTGCTTTCTCTATCATTTTTATTGAGGCAGGGAGCAACAGAGAGATTCTTTTGAACTACAGTATCTTACCCTGTTCCAGGTACAGGTCACTGATTTCAAGACAGAAATCTTAGACACTTATATTAGGTGTTCTTTTTCATAAAATTGCCAGTTTTTCTTCCAAGGCAACGCCACCAGAAGTCACCTGTTATTGTCCTTTCAGCAAGAACCACATCCACTTCCCTACACTACAAGAGGATCACACCGACATGGTAGTGTGGAGAGATGCCACTGCTCTCCACAAGGCAGGACCAATTGCCCGGCTGCTTGCCAAAGGAGGCTTTCAGATAACCACAGCCTTGGAAGAGCCTTTGGCAGCAATATTAGGGAGAGTCTGATAGGTATGAAGCAACAAAGGATAAAACTTGGTAGACCTAATATGCAAACAGCCTCCAGATAAATAGTAGCAAAAAAAAGTTTTATAAACATAAAGCCAGGTTTATATCTGGAAAAATGTCTCTTCCAGCTTCAATTAATTGCTGATTCTTGGTTGCATCAGTTGACAAAGCTTTGGGTTTGCTATAATGGCTTTTTCCAACAGAATGGCTACTTTTTGTGCCATGCATTTTACCATTTTCTTCAGTCCTTTTGCCTTTTTTGGATCTCATCATGCTCATGGCATATTACATGAATTTATGCTTGCCGCAGCTGACTTATTTGTTAATAGATCCTTTATCTTTGGCTTATTTCTTTCTATTTCTCCACTGTTGAAAGAAATTATCCAACATAGCAGTAAAATCACAGTTACACTGATGATCAGCGCTATAGCAGGGATTTTTTCTTGTTTTATCATCAGAAAAAAAAAATCAGCAGGTTCAACATGCTATTCAGTTACCTTTCTAGTCATGTTTTTCTATTTCAAAATAATTTCTATTCTTCTTTTACTACAAGCTCTGCCAGTTTGTAACTTACACATCATCCTGTCATCTTCATTGTGGCTTTGGGGTTGTTTTTTGTTTTTTTTTTTACCCTATATTTTGAGCTGGCATCTGAGAGGCATATTCCTAGAATGTGTGAGACACCAGGACTTGCCTTTTACTCCAGAGCACCACTATTTTTTTCCATCCAACTTTTTTATGCAGGAGCACTTGATATGCAACAGTGTCCAGGCTGTCAAGGAGACTCTGACCTGGGACAAATCTCCAATCTGTACTTTGGTTTTGGAATCATAAAAACAACATTCTGGGAGCTCACTCCTGCTCCATCCTCTAAACAAGCATCTCTATTCTCAATGGCAGATGCAGTCTGATTCACTCGACTGCACTTGTTAATAATATGGAGGTAAGGTGTACTTTATCAATGGATGTGAGTAATTGTTCTCTTCTAGGAAAATCAAAAAAAGATTTAACCACTAGCCAAAGAAATTTTTCATTTCAGTTATTCATAAAGGATAAAACCTCCTTTTTCCCTTGTTCTTAGAAGCCTTTATAAACTGCCAAAGTCAACGTGGGAGCAGGGTAGAAAAGATTTATGCAAAAATCTTAATAAAATTCATTTGGATCTATTTACAAGAGATAATTTACTTGGCAGATATTTTTTTAAGAACCTGCTTAGGAAAGCAGTAAATACATAAGCCAAGTTTAAAAAAAAAAAAAAAAAAAAAAAAAAACCACCATGGTGCTGCTCCCCACACATCATCCTACTTAACGGTGCTTTAAATTTAGCTGTGAAATTCTCTAAATCAACCTGAGTAAAACTGCATAGTCACTGCACTAATGCCCAGTGCATGGGCTGGGAGATAGCTGGCATTGCCCCACTGAAAACTGTTGACAGCAATTGTTCCTGCAGGTCTAAGACTGAAAAGTGCTGCAGCTCAGGGCCAGGTGTCTGCTTTTCCATCTCCCCACCCAGCTTTGCTCCCCACTGTCTTCTCTGTGCCTGTGCTGCCTGAGCCCAGGTTCTCCCAGGAATCTGCACGTGCCGTACCTAAGCAGCTTGCATCCATCCAGTTCAGGTTTCAGATGTCTGCAAATCTCAGCTGCCCTCAAAGCAAGCAAGTCCCTTGTAAGGAAGGGCCCATCTAATTTGCCCAAGATGTAGACAAGGGCCATATGCAATGTCCTTTCTGAGAGTACTTTCAAGACCAAGCACCAGCAGGGTTTCCCCTCAGGCCACCCAGGGCTAGCCTCAAATGCAGGCGAATAGCATGGACAGGCAGCCAAAATGGCCCTGAGTCAGCTCAGCTCAGCTCAGCACAGTAAATGAAGCCAGGTAGGTAGGGAAGGCAGAAGGCTGCCTATCTCCCTTGCCAACTCACTTTACCACCAACCTTGTGCATCCAGGAGCTCTGTCTCAGCCTTCTATCAGGCCAGGCCCATTACAGCCCTGTGCTTCTCTCCTTTCTCTCTCCTATCTTCTGGTTGCTTTAATCAAGCAGACAGGAGCAATTTTCAAGCAATGACCAGGAAAACCCCTCAGTCAGTTTTGGACAATGTTTTCTATTGTCTCAGGCTGAGATGCTTCATAAATGATGTTAAACTACTTCTTTCAGTTGGTGTGAAAGATGGGTGGATACTGTGCCCATTAGCCCTGCAACTGCATCTACATCAGAGGCATGCTTCATGGAAGCCATTAATATCATTTAAACTAAGTACATTTTTTCTACTGACATTTTCCTTTATGTTAAGCTCTAGAACTAAATTCTTCCTCCTTCAGCACGTATTAGCCTTTCCCTACCAGATCTTCAGCTGGAATAAATTTGGCCTCCCAGCCCCCATTCGTTAAATGATGTGAACATGTGCATTCAGTTAAACAGGCTATTCACATGCTTAATGCTTACAGATGAATGTTTGGCTTGCGTAGGCCTTCAGTTGCAATTCAGAGAAGGACATGCCCAGGTCCAGTCTGTTCACCAATATACCTGTGAAACAACGCATGTTCCAAACAAGCTTTTCTGAAACAGGAAATACCCAACTTTCCAGGCATTTGTTCAATTACTGCCTGATATTGTGGAACATAAACATCACTGAATAACATCATTCCTTCAAACACGGTATAGTAATGTTTAAGTAACTGGAGCATAACTATAGTTCACCTTGGGCAAGAGATAAATTACATTAATAAAGTGTGGTAGTGTTCTTTAATTAGTTTGATTAGGCATGACAGAAGACAGTATTGTTCAGAAAAGCTCCATTTCCTGAAGTAAGGGATTGTTGCTGTAGATCCCAATCTCTGGGTTTTGTTAGGTTTTTTTTAAATAGGTTCATTAGTTGCTAGAGTATTGCTTTAAAGAGGATTTCACAGAACAGGCAAACATGGCATCATTAGCAGAGGCTGATGCTGCTACACTTGTCATTTGGTGTCTATGGCCCATTTCCCTCTCATACCTGGATTCAGTTGTTCTCCTCTCTAAATGGATCCTACAGATCTTCACGCTCAGGGGGGTTTAAACAGCTGCACCCTCCATCCCATCAGCCTCTTCCAGACTCATGGGGAGACAGCTAGACTGTGGCCAGCTGCCCACAGTTCCTCTTTTACAAGTCCATTTCTAATATACAAAGAGAAAAAATTAGAAAATAGTTTCATTACCTCTCAAGGTAACTTTAAACCTTCAGAAGACTCTGCCAAGTCACCATGCCAACACTCTGTAAGACAGAAACTTCAGACAGGGCTCCCATCATCTCTGCTCTGTGTTACTTATTTATTTACTAGATTTACTGTGCGATTAGACTCAGCAAGACCTGCTGTGCTGCTCATGCTTTGCAAATACTTGAAGCTGTGAAGTGTCAGGTCTGGAGGATCTATTTGACAGTGGCCTCATGGTGCCAGACCTGGCTGTAGAGGCTTAGCTCAGGCCCTGAAACTGTTTCTGTTTGGGGCAGGCCGCTGCACCATGCTTCCCACTACAGACTTGGCCTTTGAAAAACTGTGTACAGGTTTCTAATTCACTGATGCACTTGAATAAATTCCAAAACATACCCTTAGGTACCCAAACATTTTTGTGCATCTGACTACTAGGGTACGATACTTACCTTCAGAAATCAGTGCAAATTCTTCCTTTGATTTTGCTGTAAGAAGCAGCATATCTTTTCTGAACTCAGCAGCTGGTTTTCTACTGACATACAAGAAGGTACAGATTGTGGCTAACATTTAAAAATCATCACTGTATGGTTCCAGAACAGCTCATGTCCCCAGACAGGAGAGAGCGGTCCTGCCAGAATACAAACACCTTGCTGACACTAAACCCTAGTTTTGTAAGTCAGCTCCACTAAGGTGGATAAAGTGGTCTTTCCTGCCCATTGATCACACAAATCCAATTTGGAGACTTGTTTTCTCTACATGACAGTTACAGGAGACAGACCTGATTAAATATTTCTGTTCTGATCAAGAAGCATCTCACAGGCAATCCTGTGACTGCAAACCAAATCCCTCCCCAGAGCTCAGCCGTATGTTCTGCCTGATGGGCTGTGCTTAGCTATGCTTCTTCCAGACCTGCAAAACAACGTGCTTTGATACCAATGCAACAATGTGTTTTGAGCTTTAGGAACAGAAACATATTCACCTTCACACTCTTATCCTCGAGATGCATCAAAGGACACTCAAGGTTTTTACATCTTTCCTGAAGTAATACATACAGAACAAGTGTTCATCCACTCTTGCGCATCTCTCCTTAATGCCTTCCAGTTAAAATGCTGACCAAGTACTTTAGTAATGCCCAAACAGCCAGATGTCAAGGCTTCACGTGCTGTCTGTTTATCAAACAGCACCAAAGACTGTACTAACAAGTCTGACAATATTGAATTTGATTTACATTTCAAGTGCAACCTGTTCCCTACAGGAATGTTCTGTTACAGGTCTTCTCATGGCACATGAACAACAACTGATCAAACATGTTTCTTGGAGTTATGCCAATGGCTATTTATTTGTTGTGTTTGTGGCTGCTCAGTAGCAGAGATTATGGCCTTGATGTTGCTCTCAGTTGAAAAACTGAGGATTAACTTCTGTGAAACCAGTGCAGTTACCCCAGCATTACATTTGAAATCACAAACAGCGTTAGCATAGCTGAACAATTACAGTCAAGTTAAGGATGGCAAAACACATAGGCTTTGCTATTTTCTCCAGAATGCTGTAGTGTGGACCCTTTTGGACCAGTACAACCCAAAATACTGTTCCCACCAATGCCAACTGACATCATTGCACTTCATCTGGTCTGGACCCTGGTAGCTTAAAGGTAACCAGAAGCACAGTGGACCTCCCAGGGTGATCACAAATTTCAGAGTACATTCTTGTTTCTGCCAGTCAACCTCTGCAACATGCTTAGCCCACTGCTGTGCTGCCCCCGACCAAATGGTCTGACAAGTCTGACAGTCTTCAGCTCAAATAATTTTTCTTGTCCTTCAGCTCCTCTTACAATATCGTGACCTCTTTTCATCCCACTGTGGAACTTCCAAAATGCTCCATGACACAGTTATTAGGTGGATTTGAAAGAAAATTCCCCTGAGAAAAATCACCTTTGTAAAAGCTCCTATTGGAAAATTTTAGAGATCCCAATGGAAACAGAGACAGCAGGAGGAAAGCAGATTTCATGTTTGCTTAAAGTGTTAAATAAGCTTTTGATTCCAAGCTAAGTGATACATTTTCATAAATGGGGACACAATTTAAATTATTTCCTTGTATTCTAAAAAGATGATTGTTTTCCTTCCAAAATACCTCGTTTTAATTGGTTTTCCTAAAATTACATTTTTAGGCACAGACAAAAATAACAGCCCCCAAAACTCTATTTTCAAATAAAACTCTCATTGGATTCCTTTTAACCTGGCAATACTTAGGACTTGTATTGAAAGAACAACCAATAAAGGCACTTTCTGCCTCTCCCTTGCTACCCTTTAAACCAATCTGTCCACCAATCCAATTGTTCCATCTGTTTCCAACACAAAATTGCATTTTACTACTAGGATATTCTCTATCCAAATCCTGAACAGCTTGTAGCTAAGTATTAATCCATAAAACCCTGAAAACAGTATCTTATTAATTCACAAAAATCAATATTCCAGTACACATTTTGGAGCCAGTTCATTACAGTTAAGCCTAAATTTATACGATGGTCAATGGAAAACTGTCCAAAATGTATCTGTTTACCTATAATGAGAGAAACTAGTTGCTAAACCTCATTCCACCAAAAACAAGCTTTGTGACAGGACTCTGGTTCAGGGAAAAAGAAAAAGTGATCTTAGAGTGTATGTAATCCTGGTGCAGTAGTTATTCCTTCTTTAACAGAGAAAAACACAGGTATTCTCTGGTTTTCTTGCTCTACTTCCCCTGTGGCCAGGATATTTAAAAAAAAAAAAAGACCAAGCTCTGTACCTGTTCCAATGACAATTCTTCATGAGGGCTGTCTGTCAATTCAAATATCCTTGAAAAGAATGTGGCATCAGAACAGGCTTAGTTGCATCAGTCTGGGTGTCCCATCGCATTCCTTTGAATACTGAATCCTATAAAGGCTGATTTTCCCAAATAAGTCTAATATCCTCAAAAATACAAGGAGGGGGGAAAAACAACTTTCAAAGCCTATGTCTCTTATGGTGGTGCTTTTACTAGTAGTCCAAATGCAACAGCCATTGATACTGATGCAAATTCTTCCACTGGTTTCAGTACATATCTGATCTGAGATCCTGAAAGTAAATGAAGCCTGAAATTCCCAGAAAGAGAACTCTATTGTCATCCAACAAATATATATATGTACATATATATGTATGCATGTATATACACATATGTGATAAATTATTATATTTCATTTGCCAATAATGGAAAAAGTTTATATATTTATATTTATTTATGTATATAAATTTTTTCATTACTGACAAATAAAGTCTGATCATTTTTCACATGGTGACATCAGGCTCTAAGATTTTCCTTCCCTTTCTCCCTAGTTCCCAGAATGAAAGTGGTTCATGAATCATGAAGGTTAAATACAAATAACTTGCATTACCATTCACAGAAGAGATGTGGTTAATTGCTGTCTGCCTTTATTGTTAATTGCTGAACAACAGCGCACTGGCACACCTACCACAGGCTTCTGAAGATAAACACAGCATATGCCCTAATTGTTTGTGTTCTCTTTACATCACTTTTTCTTCAAAAAAAACCATGGTAAAATTCACAGAATCTGTCCCTTAATCTCCTTGCCCTTACACTATACACATTAATTCCTCCGGCTGATAACACCTGTGTTACACCAAGTCAGAGAAGAGTCAGGCCAAACAGAAAGACTTCAAAGCAGTTCCAGTAAATTAAGTCCCCTGCTCGCCAAGACCAAGATTTCCCCTCCACCTCATTCCCATACACAAGCTGGGTTAATTCCACTCCTGCTTCCCTTGAAAATGTTGAGCTATGTTCCTTCCAACATCAGAGTATGAGATGAACATATCAGACATACCCTGCACCAAAAGAAACCCACAGAACAGGAAAAAAAAAAAAAAAAGATTTAACACTCACCATAGAGTGGTTTAGGGAGATGGAGTAGTTCCATCATTGGACCAAACATTTCTTTCAGGTTTAAGTCCCTTGGAAAGGGGAAACTTTCCACCGAGGAAAATGGTCACCCTGCTCCACCGTGCAGGTGTTTGCAGCCCTCTCAGGCTCCCTGAGCTCTTGCCAGCCCTTCCCTGGGTTATCTAAGAGGTTTCTCATTGCTGTCAAGAAAGAAAAAAGACAGGTCAGTCAGGCCCCCAGGACAAGGACCCCCAACAGCGTATTTTTTTCTGTGAGACTGAGTCTGACTAGCCATGAAGGCAAATCTCCCCTTTTGAAATAAATACTGATCGTGCAAGGAATTGTCCTCTAACATGCAGTGCTTTAGCCTTCCTGCAAACTGTAAATGCCTCAGTAGCTTGGAGCCCCAACCTCTGAATATGCAAATGCGATTTGATTCACAAGATGGGATGCATTGTCAAAGAATCTCTGAGAAAGAGGACTGCACAGATTAGATACAACACATTTCTCAGATCACATCAATGGATTCAGACAGGAAAATAGCGTAAGTATTTGCTGGGATGATATACCATCTGCGTGGTGTTTCTCTTGAGTTCCCCTATCATGTTCTTGTTAACTTTCCCATTGCTATCCCTCACAGACTTTTTTTTTCTCCCTTTCCCATGACATTAACCAAGTTCTGCTGGAGAACAAGTGTTTCTTCTCATCGGATTTAATTTTCTCTCAGTAGAAGCAGACTAGCAAGAACCATATTTCCCAGCCTATTCTTAGCCATGCCATGTTCCTGACACTCAGGCTGAAAAACCTAGAAGGCAATAACCTTGCCAAAAAATTCAGGTTGGCATGTAAAGGAGATAAAATCAGTAACAGAAGTGATTAAGGAGCTGTAGATGCTACTTTACAAGGAAAGACTGAAAAAACTAAGTCTGTATAACCAGGCTGAATGATAATTAAATCAGCACGTCTACAGGTTATTGAAGCATTAAAGGTCAAATCTCCAGAGACGTGGAAATCAAGAGGATTTGGGAACCTGAATGCCTCTGAGACACCAGGTGAACAGGGCAAAATCTTTTTTTCTTTTCCCACAGTCTTTTGAGGAGACTTTTTAATTTCAACATTGCATCACTGGCACCAGCAGAGTTAGTGGAACTTTAAATAACTCCCTACTCGTTATGGGAAAAGCAACAGAATTACAGACGAAGAAATTAGAGAATACTCGGTGTGATCTATGGAAATGTTGCCAAATAATGGGGTAAAACTGAAAGAAAAAAGTCAAAGTATAAGGGGAGAGTCTCATATTTGCAAATAGTGGCAATGAAGGAAAGAGTAATAGTGGAAAATGAAAGCATCAGTTACTGACGCATTGAAAAGTGGAGTGGCCAAAAGATAAGCAAGGAAATTTGCCCTAGCAAGTCAATGAATGTTTATATCTAATTCATATTTTGCATTTATTAACTGCTGTATCACTCAGGACAGAGTAGCCAGGAAATTAGAAGCTTATAATTATGTTAGAGAGAGGGAAGCAGGAAGGAGGAAAGAGAAGAAAGAATGTAAGTATCTCCTAGAAAGCCAACAGTTGAGAGCATGTGTATGAGGTGTGGAAGGCAAAATTCAGATCCCCACTCTACACCACATGGAGCCTTGCTCCCTTGTGGGAGAGTTTCAGTGGTCTCACATCCTTATTTTCCTGTAGAAAAAATGAAACACTGGACCTTGCAGTTTTTTACAGAGCAGAATTCCTGGTTCCTGGCCAGTTCTACCTCACAGTCTAGCTAGCTTGCAAAGCTGGCTAGCATCAGTATTTCCACTGCCCAGACAGAGGCGCAGAGGAGGGTACACTGATCGACCAAGGTCACCCAGCAGGCCAACAACAGAACCAGCAAGATGTCCCAAGTCTCCAGAGTCCTGCTGTGAGCCATCCTGCCTCTTCTTACTGGCTGTTTCTGTTCTTGATACCCATCACTCATTAAAACCCAAATAAAACACAGCAAATACTTCTTATTAATTTCCAAAAAAATATACAGGGCTGTTTTTCCCATTGATTCCTGGCAGATTCTTTCTTGAAATTTGCCAGATTGGTACGAAAACAAATACATGTAAATTAGCAATATATGACATGACATGAATTAGAACATTCACTCTCTTTAATCATTCCCACAAGCATTTTGTCATTTTTCTGTCAGTTCTGTTGACAGGAAAGGAAACCGCTTCACAATTTTAATCTCTTTTCCCTGAGTACATTTTGTTCTTAAAGTTAGCTGATATAAAGTTAACGTATTGGAAATGGGGGAGGCTGCTGAGAAATAGGGAAGAGCTCTCTTTGTTTCTCTCCATTTCAGAATGAACAAACATCCATTGGCACTTTTGCAAGCATCTCACTCCTCTCCCCCATCTCCTCACCTCCTTAAAATATGCAAAGACATTTTCTCGTTGAACCTTTCTGAGAAGGAAAAGGACAGATACTTCAAGTCAATCCTCTTGATTAATCCAAAAATTTTCAACAGCAGCCACTGGCTTCCTCTGCATGACCTTGATGTCAGGCCCGGAACTGCACAACTGTATTCTCACATTTTCAAAACCAGACCATGTCAAAGGCTGCACTTTGCCTGCATCTTCGTTTTCATCATTGCCCCAGTCAAATGAAGAATAGAGTCTGTTATGGGTTTGTGTGGTGCGGTTTTCTTTGGTAGCAGGGGAGGGGGCTGCAGAGGTGGCTCCTGTGAGAAGCTGCTGGAAGCTCCCC
>VYZV01037552.1:18572-89166 GCA_013401275.1 Pandion haliaetus | reverse complement strand
GAATCTTCCCCCTGAGGAAAGGAGCGGCAGAGACAAGGTGTGGGGAGCTGACCCTAACCCCCGTCCCCTGTTCCCCTGTGCCGCCAGGGGAAGGAGGTAGAAAGCACCGGGAATGGAGCTGAGCTGGGAAGGCGGGAGGGGTGGGGGGAGGTGTTCTGATGTTTGGTTTCCCTTCCCAATACCCTTGTTTTTGATGTGATTTGTAGTAAATTCAATTGATTTTGTTTCTTCCCCAAGTTGAGCCTGTCTTTTGCCCGTGACCAGAAGTGGGGAGTGATCCCTCCCAGTCCTTGTCTCGACCCAGGAGCCTGCCTTTGGATTTTCTCCTCATACCAACGTGGCCAGGGGTGGGGGTGGGGGGTGAGCAAGCGGCTTCGTGGTGCTTTGTTACCGGCTGGGCTGAAACCGAAACCACGACAGAGGCACTGAAGAAACAAATGGTGAGTTGGTGATGAGCACCATAGCAAAGCCATCCTCCCTGCCCAACCCTGAGGAAGTTTGTTGTCATGTTTAGAATTTGATTTCCCATGTACTTTCTTGCACACTACAAAGCCAGCCTGGAGCTCTGCACAGTGTATCTAGGGAAAATCAAAAACAACATGATGAATTTATGACAAAAATGATGCAAAGATGCAATATGATACGTTGCAATAATATGACTATTACATTGCACAGAGGGAAACAAGAATGGCTGGGAAAATATAAAAGGATACAAGAGGCCATTATTTGTTTGACATGAACTGAGTAAGACATTGCAAGAAAGAAAGGGATGAGGAACTTTACCTTGTGCCCCAGAAGTCAGTACAACTCAAAGCAGTTGCAGCAGATGTTGAATGGGGCACCAAGCAAATCATGAAGCATCAATGACTTTTGAATAATTGGGCCCAAAAAGCTTGTGTAGTCTCTGAGAGAAGTCTAGGTACATGAGACCATGAGTCTGGGTCCATGATGTAGGGAAGTAACTCTTCAGAAAGGGATACTTCCATGTAACATGTCCAAAACAAATTTTATGAACTAGAAAGACAACTAGCCCTTGTGCTGTTTAGCCATTCCCCAAATCAGAGGCATCTAATAAAAATCTGCTCTCATATCAGCTTAGATCACATTTCTTGGCTAGAACCCATTTTCTATGAATATAAAGTGTGTGTTTGTGCCTATTGTTTTATCTTTTTCATGCCTCAGACTTAGCTATTATCCATCTTGCCAATAGTTATTTATTACTTTGGGACTATAGGTAAAGTAGGTAATGACCTATTAAATCACAAGCCAACACTTATTATCACCAAACCCAAACTCCAATTGCTAGAAAAGAATTGCTTAATTTCATATGTGGTTAAGAGTTTACTTTTTTTGCAGCTGAGATAATAGATGGTCATTGCAAACCCTTTTCCCAGGAAACTGGCAGTTGGAGTAAGTACTCCATAGCTCATGTTTAAATTGTAAACAGAAGAATTGTTCTTGATACATATTCCAGGCACAGAGCTATGCCCAGGGTAGCAAAAAAAACCCAGCAAATATATTTTGGGTTTTAGCTTACAATGGGCTCTAAAAAAGTGCTGGCATTTGTCAACACGCTACATTTTCCCTTTGAACAGCTAGAAGTGGATTACACAGACAGGTACAGGGCAGGTGACACACACAACCCTCCTCCAATCATTTCAAATTCTCCTGCAAAACCAGGCATGACTGCCCTAAATGAGGACCACATCCAGCATAGATATGGGCACATGCTTCTACTTGCAGCAGGGAAAACAGGGAGGCAAAAAGGGGTGCCAAGTCTTAGCACCATCTTTCCAAGGAAATGCTCCTTTTACCAAACAAGAGAGCCAAGTGTCAGCCTGCGTCATCACTTATGCACTTACGTTCTTGTGATTTTTTGATTAATTATCAGTATTGCCTCTGAAATGTACACAAAATCATATAGTGGCAGAAACAAGCCCTAGCAAGGAAACATCAAGAAAGAAACACGATAGATATTTAGATCAGGTATAAACCAAATGTATGTATTCTACATGAGATACTATATTTAACTGGTAATCAAATAACTACCCAAGAGACTTTGCTAGCCAGAGGCTAAAAAATCGTGCTTGGAAAGAATTCAAAATCAAGGCCAAATAAAAAAAAAAGGTGTAGTTAAGTTTGACAGGCTTACATGAAAGACTTTTGTGATAAGCAACTGAGAGTCTTCTGCCAAGATCTGACTGACTACCAAAAAGTCATGTTTATAAAGGTCGCAAGCAAATCACTGGCTCAGGTCTCCATCCAGAAAACTGTTGCCCTCATTTTGGCTTGGATAGAGTTAATTTCTTTCTAGTAGCTGATATGGTGTTATGTCTTGGACTTAGTATGAGAAGAATGTTGATAGCACACTGATGTTTTCAGTTGTTGCTAAGTAGTGTTTATACCAAGTCAAGGATTTTTCAGTTTCTCATGCCCAGCCAGCAAGAAGGCTGGAGGGGCACAAGGAGTTGGGAGGGGACACAGCCAGGACAGCTGACCCCAACTGACCAAAGGGGTATTCCATACCATGTGATGTCATGCCCGGTATATAAACTGGGGGGAGTTGGCAGGGGGAGGGCAAATTGCTGCTCAGGAACTAAGTGGGCATTGGTCAGCGACTGGTGAGCAATTGCATTGTGCATCACTTTTTTTGTATATTCCATTCCTTATATTATTATTGTCATTTTATTATTGTTATTATGATCATTATTATTTTCTTCCTTTCTGTCTTATTAAATGGTTCTTAACCCATGAGTTTTACTTTTTCCATGATTCTCCCTGGGGAGGGGCAGGGGGAAGTAGGTAAGCGGCTGCTTGATGCTTAGTTGCTGGCTGGGGTTAAACCACAACACCCGTGAACTTGAAAAAAGCTCTTTGCAATGTTCAATGAGTTACATTCCCCACTCCCAAATAGCAACCAGTGTAGAGAAAATGTATTTGTCAAACAAAATAGGAAAACCCCAGTGCAGTAGATAAACCCATCATATAATATCTGCACATAATACCTAGTTCCTGAAGTATAATTAAAACTATTTCAGTCTCTCCTCCGGCAAGGTGATTCCTAAGACAGCTGGTTGCTATCTTCCTTTTGCAATACCACCATACTCACAGGTCAGGATTCAGTCAGCAGTAAAGCCTAATTCAAGTCACTGCTGATTTGGCACAAGCTGCATCTCTGCTGCCAGGCAATTCTCTCCTCACTCCACCCATGCTCGACCTCCCCATGGCAGGCTTCCTCCTACTTCGACCTCCTTCCAGGTCTACTTTCTCAGCAAAACCACATGAGCCCCAGTGCTTGTACACACAGAACCCCCTTCAGTGTTAGTATTTGCTTTCCAGCTTAAGGAAGCTCTTTCAATATCTCTCAGACTTTTCTTCGGGCTCAAACTTTCACATCCTAATAGTCTAAGCCATTGCCTGGCTACATTTAGGGAGATACTAAGCACACTTGGGCATAATAAATCATGCGCTGGTACAATGGGGAACTTTTCATTATGATATGCCCCCTTTTAACAGAAATTTCTCTCAAAGAGAAAAAAAAAAGAAAAATATTCATGATTCAGCTCCTTTGGGCCATTACATTTATCTTTCCTTCCCTCCACCAGAGTGTTTTGCCTGTTTTGGGATCGTCTTGCCTCTGAAAATCCAGCTCTAAGAAGGGTGTCATGGGATTTTATTTTGCTTGAGAGTGCAGTGCCCAGGCATGTACAGCCTAAGACAAAAAAGCAATAGAGTATTATTCCTGACCATTTTTGATCTGATTCTGCCACTGTGGCAGAATGAGATTTGAAGTCTTTTCTTATGCTCACTAAAAAGACTTAATCCTCAGCTGATATGAGCAGGCATAGCTCTGCTTTGACTTCAGGACAGGATGTCTGATGAAAACATGTCTCGATAGCATTGGAACCAAAGTCAGGTATCCCTGTGTGACCCCACATACAGTCATGCCGAGGGAAGGGTAAACAATATATTTTCCTCAAATGTTACTCATTTCTCTTCCAAGAACAGACCCTATAGACTACCAATAAAATGGCTTTTTCAGAAGCACTTAATTGTACAACAGAACACAGAGAGAGAGATCCAGAAAATCTCCAAGGTATCAGCAGAAAACAATGCTGAGAGACCTCAGCCCAAGAAAGCACATAAAACATGTTAGTTGCAGCATGTGGAAAATCCTGCTGACTTCTTTATAAAGAGCCCAAAGGGTCTTAGATTCCAGGAAAGTATTTGCTATTATGGGTTTGCTAACACTGATGTGAAATCGGGGTGCTTTGGGCTTCGCCTGTGCAAGATCCAATGGAAAGCTTAACTGTCCTTTTTTTCTAGAGCCAACAGCTTGGTTTTCTTCTCCCCATCATAGGCACTTTCAAAAATGAAGACCTAGAAGAAATGCATACTGAGGGTTCCCAAAATCCTGTAGCTGACAGAAAAGTGCAAGGGAATTATTACTGTTCCTATTTATTTATTTGTCTTGAAATATTGCCCAGAATGTCATACAACAGGATCAGATGCAGGATCTCTGCAGAAAATAATTCACAGTCTAAACAAAAAACCAGCCAAATGCCTCCCTGGGTGCTCACATCGTGCCAGCCACTTCTTAGATGCTATCAACCCAGATGCCATAGCCAGCTCCCATCTGATCTTTTCCTTTTCGTTGTCCCCTCCTGCTGCCTCACGATAAAGCCCATGCACCAGAAGAGACACAGCAGAGACTGGAAAGAAAGTCAGACTGGTGACACCTAGATACACAGGCTTTCCAGCCATGAAGCAGAGGCACTCCTTGAGCAATCCTACATTTGCAGGACTGTCCTGGCAGGTCTTTTCTGTCTTCCTTGGCAAGGAGCTGGACGATCCTTCTTCCCAGCCAAGGTTACGTGGAGCCTGCGCTTGCCATACAGCAGAGAAATATAAAAAGTATATTGACCATTTTAAATGGGCTATATAACATTCTCTGCGCAAAAATTAATAGTCTTTAGCATAAAGGACAAGACCTTTACTAGTTCCATAAATACTATTTACCACGTCTTGGTAAATTTTGTTCTCCCACTAAAATAGAAAAAATGTTGCAAGCTCAACCAAAGAACTGGAGAAAGCTAACCTCCACCCTGCAAAGCAATCTCCCTTTTTGCTTGTTGTTGGCTGTAAGTTTTGTTAGGTAATTCATTGGGAAATTTTTTTATAAAAGTATTTACCAGGACCCTTTAAAAATGTGTTAGATTTTTAACAGTACTCACAGAACCTTTCCAACTGAGAAACAATCCACAGAAACAGTTGTTCTGCGGAGTCCAAATTCAAAGGCCATGATATTTTGTCTTACAATTTCTTCGGGAAAATTCTAGATTTAAAAAGTGGTGCTGGGGAAAAATCTGTATGAAGCCACAGGAGCTCAAGTCTTTTGAATTCCAACATATATTTGCAGGTCAGTGACTGAGAAGTATCCATTAGCTCCAAACATGCCTCATAAATTTCTTTAACAGAAAACACATGCTTGGAAGGTAATGCATTACGTTAGTGTCTAGTTCTTTCAATTTCAGCGGGCTTTCTGTAATTGTACCCTCTCTAGCCTAGGCATCTATAAGCTACTGCATAGCACATGCTCTTTTATACATAAATGTTCTAGATAGAAGGCCCAGGTTTCTCACTAATTGGGTGTATGCTGCATCATCACTTGTGAGGAGTGTCCCTGCACAAAAATTGCAGTCCAGTAGCAGGTGATGGCTCTGCTCACAGTTGCATTTTTTTCTACTACAGTTCCTCCCACCAGATGAGAACTGCTCTTCAGGATATAGCCCTACAGCTTTCTTGCACAATGGCTGTGTAAGAGGAATCCCATTCTGGCCAGGCACAGGGCTCTTAATGTCTCCCTGTCCCACTTACATTGCCTTTACCAGCTGAGGAGGCTCCAAAGATAGTATTCTCCCACAGAATACAGACCTGCTACAGCCAAGTTTTGGGGCAGACAGGGATCTGGCCAGAGGTGTGGGCTCCCTTTTCATGGTGTCGGCTCAGGTTTCACCCTGGCACGCTTTCTGGAAACATCCAGGACAACATTTGAGACCAGAGAGCTGAGAAAAGCAGTCCCACAGGATAGACACAGATCTAGGTAACATTTTCCAAAGTACTTACATTCATGTAGGGGTGCTCAGCCTGCTGTTAGAAACTTTCCTCTGAAATCTAAAGAATTCTTAAAAAAAAAACAAAAAAAATAAAAAAACCAAACCTTCCCCCTCAAAAAACATAAACAAACAAAAACCCCACTTACTTCAGTCCTCACCTGGTCAGTGTATAGCCACACCTCTCTGTAGGTCTGGTACAGCCAACTAGGAGCAGTGCCTTGTTGCAGATGCAGTCCATCCCTCTCAGCACCCTCGGTGTTCAGCTGCTTGAAGCTGCCCAGTGCCTGCAGGATCCAACTTGCAAATCCAAGGGTACTAGATTCCCTTTAAAAAGACCTTCTTCTTCTTCCTTTTTGGAGGTTTTTTTCAGCTGAGGCAATTATTACTTGTCATAAATAAGAACTGCCAGCTGTGAAAAACATTCAGTTCACTGTTCTAAAAATGCTTTATAATTGTTTCTCTCTACAGCAAAGAATTTTCTAACTACTCTGTGGTGCATCCAGCCAATCAGGGGATGTAGTGGAAGGAGTACTGATAAGGCTATCTATCACTGTCAGTCAAAAGGATTGGAGGCCCCAGAGCACACTCACTAAGTAGAAAGTGTGGTGTTTGGGGCACACTGCCAAATCTCTTAGGATTACATTGCAGATGAGGATGCTCAAGAAATACCATTACATAGAATGAAAATATGGTATCCAACATGTTAAAATCATGCCGTTACCAGATCTAGAATGTGGTTCTTTGCTTTTAAACTGTCATTCCCAAAAGAGCATGTATTGATCATGTGAAAAAACAAAGGAGTGCCTTTGGTAATTAATGCATAGGACAGAGTTGAGAATGAACAGTGAGGCTGAAGATGACATTACTCTTGCAGATGGTATTGCCCACAGATGAAGGCTGCAAGAAAGAAGCAAGTTGACTAAGAAAATAACTCTTGCTTTAATTAAGTTCCTTGCGGTATCTGAAACAGAGCTGGAGCATGGGGAGATGAGCTGCTCAAAACTCACTTGTCAAACAATTTGCCTGAATTCAGACAGATTTTGATTTGCAAGAATTCCACATTTCCAGATTTTCCCTTTTGTATTTATAGTTCCAACAATCCTAAAATGAAAAGAAAAAAGTCTTAGTTTAAATGGGTGGGGCCCAGTAACCAGGAGAAATGATGTTTCATTCATCTTTTGAGCCTCCTCTGAGGTTTGAACTTTTTGGGAAAGCCCAAAATGGGGAAAGATTTGGAAAAATGAGCACTAATGAGTGGCTTCACTTTGCTCAATCTACAAAACAGAAAGCCAATGGGGTAGGTTGATAGTCTTTCTATACATTAAATGTTATAATAAAAGGATGATGACTTCCAGGTTATTCTCCACCCGAGTGGTTGAGGAAGCAGGAATGAAGGATAAGAAAAAAAATGTCCTTTGTTAGCAGCAAAGATTCTTTTTGGATACTAAGAAAAAAATTTTCTTAAGGTAGTAAGGGATTGCGATATGCTGCTTTTGGATGTGCAAAAACCATTCACTGGAGTTGTTGAAAACAGTTAAACAGTGATATGTCTTGGGAGCAGCTGTGTGGGCTGACTTGATCCTTCCTCGGAGCAGCATCTTGAGTCTCTGGAGGGTCTCTCCGGCCTTTCACTCCCAGCTTTCTATGCAATACGCTGATGTGGCATCGAGCGGAAACATTAATTCTGCCTTCCCATGGCCAGAGTTACAGTAGTAAATATCTGACTGGGGAATTGAGAGGAAAAAGTCTTCATGCCAAATGAGAGTACGGATGACAAAGACAGCCTTCAGGCCAGGGCCCTGGGCAGTGAGGGAACAATCACATAAATGCTTACAGCAAATCCAGCTGTAAAAATCAGCCCAGAGTCTGAGCAGAGGCAATACTTCTTTAAGGCACAGGGTTTCTGCAAGAATTAGTACAGCTGTGTAGAAAGGCACAGCTTCTGCTTAGTAAAATGCAATAATCTCAAATGAGGTCGTGATTCCCACAGCCAGATTTTGGTGGTTACACAAATGGTTATTTACACTATTAGGAAAATGCTGGCTGAGGTGGTAGACTGAGTGTTTCTAATGCTAGGTCTCACTGTGCTGTCAATAAAATCAAAATACTTCCAAGGGACAAGAACTAGACCAGTGCAGCAGAGCAAGTCTGCAGCAAACAGGTTGATTTTTCTCTCCTGTGGCAGCAGGAGTTTCAAGCACTTGCTTCACTGTTACTGCAGCAGCCACCTTTGGTGTCTCACCACCTGGAAGTCCTGCTTCCTTCTCACAGAGCACCGTGTTCATGCAAGTAGTTGCTGACATTCGGTCTTACTTCTCCCCCAGGAAAGGAAAATAGACGTCACTGTTTCTGTGCTTGATTGCCAAGAGGTGGTTGGCTGCCATTGTTCCTTCTTATCGCTGAGCTCTTCTTCTGCCCAGACCTGTTGGCTCTTGTAGGCTATTCTGGTTTTGACAAAACACAAGCAGGAAGCAATCCCTCCCTCATACCAGGTAGCAGAGTCAGGGTACTGCTAAACTAACTGTATATTCTCACAAAGCTTTGGGATGAAAGAAATACTAAGTAGTCATTTTAACATGACTGTAGGGAGAGCTGGATGAGAGCCAGTATTTTCCAAAGTGACTTGTGTGCTTAGATGTTCCCAGGTTTCCCAGGCCTGGGAAATACTAACAGCTCCATTTTCAGAAAGCCATGGGAACTCGTACTTCGGGGAGAAATACGTTAGGATGTGTGTCTGAATGTTAGAGGCCATCTCAAAACTAAGCACTCAAATGCAGAGTTATTCTTAAGTCTAAGCAATATAAGCAATAAGCAGTAAGTTCAGAAACTTCAGGTGATAGAGCTATACTCCAGGAGGGACTGGCTGGCACTCTGTGCAGCCCTGCAGCAGCTTTGCTGACAGGGTAGGGTTCATGATGTATGTGCACTGTTACTAATCAGTGGCAGGGCTTCAGCTTTGAAATGCTCATCAAACAGTTTAACACCTCAATGGAGCAGCATAAGGCAATTCGTTTTGAAGGTGCTCTATTCCCACTCAAAATGATGGCTGGGCCATTTTTACAGTGAAATTGCATTTGTTCTTATATCACATGCTTCCCAGATACTGAGAAAACATAAATTCTGTGTGAGATGCTAACTTGGCTCCAGGCATAGGGATACATTAGAGCCTACAGGAGAGCTCAGCACAGTACCTATAAAGGCAGGTCGGGCTGTAAACATTCACTCTTTCTCCCTCACTGTATTTCTGCTCCATCCATGCCACAACCCCCTCACACTCTGTGTGCAGCTGAACGCTGCCAGAAGTGTCACACACAAAAAGAGCACTTATATAGCAGTGATTTATGCCCAGCATTCTCAGCTATGGAGATCACACAAAGGTACTGACAATACAGTATCAACTAAATAGGATGCCAAGGAGTATTTCAGCAATGATAACACAAACCATGGTGAAAGAGAGGACACACACAGAAACACATGCCCTTGCTGGGAAACCACAGAACAGGAAGAAAATACGTTAGATGTGTCCAGTGCAGGGAAAAACGTCTTAGCGATATCTCAGTTTGGCTCCATTGGCAGCCACCTGGTGATTTGACCACATCACTCTTCCTCTTCATCCCGTAAGGTCCCCATGCACAGGTACCTCATTTCAACACCTTCAACACTGTTTACCTCTGCCTCTCCACGCCTATCCTCTTTTGCCAGGCTTCAGGCTGACCAAACATCTCTTCATTCTAAGGATAGTACTGCTGTCACAGAGTTCACCCACCCCACTTTGTACAGGTTTTTTAAGCTTATCCTCAAGTTTACCCCTGTGTCCACACGGAGGGCCTCTCTTGACAATCGTTTTGGCCACAAAGAGACAGGAATTGCATACCAATTGTTCTTTGCTCTTCCTTTTCTGCCAATCCCTGCCTGCTGCTCTGTGGCCTGACTTTGCTCCAGGATTCTTCACACCACTCCTGAGTCCCCGAGTCAGTTCAGACCATACTCTGGTTCCCACCAGACCTCCAGCTGCCACCTCCACAAGTTCCTCTCCCACCTCACCTTTCCTCCTCTGCTGCATCTTAATAGCACACATAGCCACAGTTTGTCATCTATGCTGCTCACCTAAGGAGACTGATGTTTTGGGAGACAACAACAAAAAAAACCCCAACCAAACAGAACTGCAGAGGCAACGTGGGCATACACAATGAGAAAAAGTGCAAAGAATGACAGGAATGTACAAATACTTTTTTGATGCAAAATGTGGAAAGGAAAACACCTAAATTGAGCATTTGTGCATTGAGAAGGTGGCTGCTGTGTTTGAGGCTGGATTACTTGTTGCAGAGGCCTCTCTGTAAGACTTCCCACAGTTAAGACATACAAATTCTCATAGCCTAATTTCCAGCAGTGCTCATCACCTCTCATTGGTTTAGCAGCTTCAGGGCTGAGCTCAGCCATACTCAGTAAATGCCTGACTTTCCAATTGTTGTTTTGTAGACTGTAGTTTGTATCCACAGCCTTTTAAAGGCTCAGAGGGCTACAATTTGCACTGTCAGAAAGGCACAATTAGACCCATCTGCACCTGCAATTCATTTACAAGTTTGAAGACATGGACCTGTGTAATTTCTAGTGCAAAACTAAGCTGGGGGGGAAGGGGGAGAGTTATTTCAGAAAATCATTGTTAGAAAATAGAATTTGCTTGTAGCATAAAGGAATCAAACATCTTGAGTGACAGGACAGGGAAATCAAACATCACTGTGCAGTCAAACCTATGCAGCAAGCAGCTAGGACAGTCCTTACATGCATTGCCAGACCTTTCTTAAACATATACATGCACAAAACTACATGGCTGATGCTAAAAACTGATGTAAACAATGCTATTACTCCACAGTAATGCCCTCTGCAGTGGCCAAGCTCACCTTGTGTTCTGCCTACGCAACCCAGGATCAATCCTAGTCTATTCCTGACCTCTCTGTCTGCTGGTAGCAAGCATCAAACTCCTTACCCTTAAACCAAGACAGTACTGTAAGATGGGCAAAAGGAAAACTGAGTTAATAGCAAACTCATGCTTTGGAAATTTGGATTGAGTTCAGCAAGTACTTCAATCAAAGAGGGAGAAACAATGAAAAAGCTTACTGGTCTTACTTTTTATTTCCAAGTTTCATTACTGATATTACATTTCACAGAAATTTTGTTCAGTTTTTTCAAAGCAAAAATTAAAAGGCTTAGATCATTTGAAAACAAGATTAGCTGTTCATTTCAAGCTGCATAAAACATCTGGGCTGGAGTGATGTTGAGTTTTTTCTTTCACAAGAAAGACAAAACTACCTGCATTCCCCCCCAAAGTTCATTTTTTTATTGCTTTCCTGATGAGAGGTAATAGCATGATAACAGCTTTTATTGTCTTTCAAGGAACTTCATGCCCATGCTGGTATGTTTGGATTTTGAGGCCAGGAATCCAAATCTTGGTCTATATTTACAACTGGATGCACAAAAGCCTGTATGTGTATGACAGAAAATTATGGCTACCCTCTGCTCTGGTACTTGTGAGGAGTGAAAGAGGAGATGCAGGTCCATGTACAGCTTAGAACTACTAATATCTCTTCTGCAATTTGTTTTGCGAATCAAGTCATTTCACCAGATCCCTTCATCATCCTGCAAAGAATGGATCCTATCACGTTGTCTTATTGGTATTAAAATCAACTGGTTATATTTCCATTAGGAAAAAAAACATTTCCAGAACCTATTACAGCTGCTATAGGAAGGTTTTTATTCTCCTGCATCAAAACACTCAAAGTATTATTTACATTGTTATGACTTAGCCTGTCTTGGATACAGGTGCCCACACCTTTCTAAGATGGCAGAATGATTGTAGCGTTATGAAGACAAATGTGATTATATTAGTCACCCCTATGATACACAGTACTTTTGAAGGAATAGTGCATAAAAAGGACAACGAATCCCACCTTTGTAAGTGTAGAAAAACATGCAGGGGTGGAGATAGAGCAGTACTGCAGTATAGGATGGATGCGAGTATGTGGAATGAAAAGCATGGAGACATCTCACATGATCATTGTAACACCATGCAGTTCATTGGTGTGTAGCCCAGAGGGTGGGAGAGGTCCACCCACCTTCCTAGCACTGATTCATATCAATTTCAGTGTTAAAAGGGACTAGAATGGTCACTGGTTTCTCCACCATGTGTATGACAGAATTTCACCCAGTAAGTCCTTCACCAGACACATAACTTCTGAGGGTAGTTCTTATTTTTAGAAAAGGCATCCAGTTTTGATTTAAAGACTTAATGTGGCAATGAATCCAGCACAATCCAAGGTAAATTGTTCAAATGATTAATTCCTCTTCCAGCAAAAATGTACACCTGTTTCTAGGCATAATACATCTATTCCTTCTTCACTGGTCTTCCAGTACCCAGGGGAGATGCTTTTACTGGTAGAATAGGTTTTTGAGAAAGAAAACTTCCTCAAGGCCATCAATATTACAGTCTACTCATCAATGGAATGGTAAATGCCTGGTTCCTACGGCTTGGTGCCTGTGGAACTGAATCAGACCTGACAGGCACTTCTTTTGTGAACTGACACCGGTGTGACCATCATTTGTACATTGCAGGGGGGTAAGGGAGAGGATGTGGGGACAAAGCAGGAGGCAGAGCTGCCCACTGAGGTGGCCCAGCGTTACAGCTCCCTGGAGAGGGAGATGAGCATGGGACACTGAACCAACAAAACCATCTGCCTTGCTTAGGACGGGAGTCCCTAGACTGCTTATCACAGCATCCCCACTGCCCATACAGTTCCAGTTTTGTGGCTTGACCAGGAGAAGATTCAAACACAAACGATAGGAAGGGTACTCAGGGGGCTGGACAAACTCTTAGCCTTGCCCCTGTCACAGGACATAAACCACCAACCCGCACAGCGCTAACGTAAAGGCTACAGTCAAGAAGTCTGTCCCTCTTCTTGCCAGGATCAAGAAAACATAGTTCAGAGACAAGCCAACAACCTGGCACTACCAAGCATTAAGGATGGATGAAAGCTCAAAACTTGTCCATCTTGACAACAGCGGTGATTTACAACAGCACAAAAGCTCTGTAGAACAACTCAAAGCAAGGCTCCAAGGAGCCAAGATTATTTACCAGACAGTAGAAAATAGAAGTAATCAATTTTGTTCAGCCTGGACTGAAGTTCTGCAACTTTCCAGAGAAACGAAAGAAACACAAAGGTGTTTGAACATTTTTTTTAGCTATTGAAGAGAAGATGATCCAAAAACTCATAGGAAAAAGACCTCTGCTTGGCTTATGTTTGGCTCTTTGGAATATATAAACAAAATTTAAATAAATAGGAGTTGAGATAAATGAGGATGCAGTTAAGATTTTTCTGTTTCTCCTGGGGTTACTTTTTGCCACACTTACTGCCATTAAGTAGGACCTTGCTCCCTAAACAGCTCACTGTGAACAGAAAGATTATTCAGAGGAAAGAAACTTTATACAAGAGTCTAGATCAGACTACAGGAAAAGAAAAGGCAGGATTTGAATAAAAGGGTGCTTTAGGCAATTGGACTTCAGCTGTGCTGTACTATATCCTTGGTTTCTCACCGCTCAATGTGTCTTCTTAGTTACATATTGTCTCATTTTATCTTCAGTAGGTGAGTCAGAAAAAATGGGAAGAAGCGGACTAAGGAAACAATGAGTGATGACGACGGGTTTGACAGGGAGGGGTTTGTAGTTGTGTTTTTTAAATAAAATGCTTTCCCAGACAGTTTTAACAAAATTTACCTACATTGTAATACCCTGCTAGATTAAAGGCTTAGGCACATTTGCAAAATGGATATGAATCCTGTGTTTAATCATTGTATTATAATATTCATTAATATTGCAACAGCTTTGAATTATACAATTACACAAATATTTTGCATTCTATGATTTGATTCAGTAATCTCATTTATTTTAGATTTTATTAGCTGTTTGCTTCAAATTCATTCAGTCAGATACTCATTTGGTTTCCAGCAGAATGGGAAGAATGATTTCTTAATCCTAAACGGGAAGAACAGAGCCAGCTCGCAGTCTCCAGAGCAGCACTGAGATAAGTCTCTTCTCCCTGGAGCATTGTTCCTCTCACACAGGGACGTAAGTTAATCTCCTACCTTTCCCTAATTTTCTTAAAGTATAGGAAATGTACTGGATAAATAACCAGTGTTTTTTGCTTGTGGAAGTTTTCCCAGCTCCTCAAGGGTTTTACTGCTCCCTTCCCCCATCGCTGCACCTATTGCTGTAACACAGCTGACAATTCCTATCCTATCCTTTGGGCATCTCTCCCACTTCTAATGATTTCCCCTTCTTTCCTCCCATACTACAGTACGGATTAGAAGAAGGGGGACAGATGCAGGTATCTGCTGCTGAGGCTACTGAGAACTGCAGAAAAGCACATAACTAACTGCTTAGACTGTTTATACTGTTGCTGTTTATATACAGGGTGAAAAAGGACAATACTTCAAAGTTAGAGATTTGTTCAGTCCAAGCCTTGGAGGATTTTTGATTAACTGTGCAACCCTTTCCTCCCCATCCTCCCCCAATACACTGGGATTAACCAATTTAGCTTATTATTTTAGGTTAACAGAACAAGTGAACAAAAAAGACCAAAATGAAAGTCCCCCATGAGAAGACCTCCACAAACAAATACCATTCCTGCTCCCCAGGAGTACCTGATCTGGGAAGCAATTTGTTTTAGCAATAAATTGTGGGGTAAATATACAATATTGAAGTGTGTCTGTAAAAGCAATGGTTTAATTTCCTTGTACACTGCCGAGGCATCTCCAATTTAGAGATGACTTGAGCATTTGGAGCCAAAGATCACTAGGTATAATCCTTCTGTGGTCTTAACTGCACCTGTAAACAGATAAGGCAAAGCCTGAAGAAAGTATCTCTCAAGCAGGTCAACCTGTGTAGACATGCACACACACACAAGCACACGCGCACACACACATGCGCGCGCACACACACACGTTCTCCATTCCAAAGGTTCAGAGTATTTTGTTAGCTGGAGGTAGGATTAAAGAAGAATTTAAGTCCCCAAAAGCCTTTCCCTGAAAGTGAACATGTGATAACAGTTAGAGTTGAATCATCAAAAGCAGTAAAGGTTGAGACTGAGAACAACAACAAAACGAGTACTGCAGATTCACATGAGTAATGATTCACATGATTAATTCTTTTTAGGGGTTAAAAAAAAGGGATAAAGCAAGACTACTGCAGCCAGCCTCAGGCTTTGAGGGACTTTGAAGGCCTGCAGAGAAAGAGACACATTTCCAAGGCAGAGAGAGGAAAATAAGAAATAATAACAGGTGTGATGGTCTAGTGCATTGAAAACGAAAAATCTTCTTTCCATATTCATTACAGAAAAATAAACCTGGAGTCACAATGTGATATAACCACACAAAATTAATAAGATCTGCAGTCCAGTACTACTGGGGCTGAAAAAATAAAACAGCTCTTCCAATGCCGTGTTGGCAAAAGTGTGTCAGGCATATAAAACAACTGAGAAATACCAAGTATCTGCTTGTGAAACAAATCCCTGCTTGTTAAACCACTCACAAAGATGGGATCCCAAAACAAGCATTTCCACTTGCTGCTAATTCTAAAAGTATTGAAGATTTTAAAGCCTATGTTTAGACCTCATCTATCAAAGGGTGCTCAGAAAGAATAATGTAAATTAATGATATTAATTTATACCAGATTAGTTAAAAACACATTACACCATTGAGAAGTTCACCTAAATAAAAATGGTGTTAATTAATATTCTTAACTCACTTTGGAAATAGATTGAGAAACTGAAATCCGGGTACTGTTCAACAGAGTCTGTATAGGAGTTTAATCCAAACTTTCAAGACCCTATAGGTATTTCTAATTGATAATAATGAAAATAGTTAGGATATATACCTCAGCCTCCCACACACACAAAGTAGATAGTGTGGATGTTAACTAGAGTGTAAAACTCCTTGCCATGAACTGCTCTGTCCTGTGTAATGGAGGCAGTACAGTGCAAGGGCTGACCCTGCTCCAAACGCTGCTGGCACAGCCACCCCACTGTGCCAAACTGCTAGCAACCTGCAGCATTCACTATCAGCTCAGTTTTCTGGTCTGCTGGAAGTACCTGGGTCACCTACCTATTGCAAACCAATTTCAGGAAGCTACCAAATAACAGGTCATCCAAACTGCAACAGCACCTTTGCTGCTCACCTCCATCCGCTTGTCCCACTGCAGAAATAGCACCTTTCAGAAAAACTACAGACAAATGGACTAAACTTAAACCACCTCCTAAGGGAAATTAAAATCTCAAGGAAGGCTTGGAAAGGCAGCAGTGCCTGTCAATGATGTCTCAATTGTTATTAATGGAAGGCTATACCACTGTGGAACTTTCCTTCTCCCTTTTTCCCTGTTAAGGTTGTATTCAAAGCTGCTCCCAGCACAGACTTGTGGTGCTACAAAGATGTAGTTCGGCGAGTAGCAAAGGATTCAACAATTTCCTCACCCCTGAGGGAGATTACACTGCCTTTGGAGGCAGTTTTGGCTACCCCCAGGAAGATGGCTTACTTGACCAGCTTGGCAGTCCATAGCAGCCTCTCTTAGGTTCACAGTGAGGCACTGACTGGAAGAAGACGACTACCATTTCCAGCTTTTCCTTGCTGCTGCCTATCTTTTCTGATGGCCTCAAAACCAAGGCCAGTACAGCCAGGACGCTGGGCACCTCTGTTATTTAAAATCCCCAATAATTCTGGGAGGTGGTCCACTTCTCCCTGGCTCTCAGAACCGCAAGATGGATCAGGCCTTCTGCTGCAAGTGTCATCCCCTGTGAGCAAGTCCTTTCTCTTTGAATGAAAATAATTTATAAATATGTAAGTGTACAGCATTTATCTGAAACACAGACAAACACAAACAATTGCTACAAGGTCACTTGGATGAGAATTAGTAATATTTTGCATAACCTCTTCTCACTGAGTATCATTAAAGAATGGTTATTACTGCCTTTGTGGGCCAATTTTAAATGGTTCAATTCTATTGGTTTTGTACATTGAACATTGCATTTTAAATTAGAAATTATACCGAGACCAGTAAAGATCTATTTCTTGAAGTTCAAGTTTCATTTTTTTACTTGCAGACCTGAAGTCACTTTAAGGCAGGGAATATCTTCATATAGTATGTGGGGACCTCAGTCACTGCTTCAAGGCAGTGAAAAAGACCCCAGTACATCTATGGCTTGAGGGCAGCATCTCTGCCAGTGATGCAGGGCCTTAAGACGGGTCTTTTTACGCACAAGAAGTGGTGGCTGTGGCTGAATGAGAATCAGACCTATTAGTTTTGTCATTGAAACAAAGCTGCAAAGTCACTGATGTATTTAAGCCTGCAAATTTTGTATCATTGCCTTCCCAGTACACATCTACAGGGTATTTCCTCTGTCAAAGCTCCTTTCCTGGCCCGGTTGCCATAGTATCTGAGCACCTCCGAAAGCAGTTATCCTCCCAGCCCTCGGTGAGCGAGAAGTGCTATTACCTGCACTTTATACCTGGGAAACAGGGTGCAGGGAGGCTAAATGACTTGTTCAAAGTCATGCAGGACATGTTTGAGTTCCAGATTGCTAACATCAGCCTGGACAATCCCTCCTTCACGTTAGCTGCTCTTTATATAGTATCATCCAGCCATTCTCAGCTAAGTGAGTCTTATAAAGACACAGAGCAAGGCATGCATGAAAAGAAAATGACTGTGCAATAGAGGTAGGGGGTTGACACTAACGGGTATTTGAGCTCCAAAACCAAAACCAAATTAAAATTAAAGCTCCCTTATTAAATTTCTAATTGTCGTGTGATGCTGTGCAATCATTTTTAAACCACTGGCACCTTCCTTTTATGTGAGACAAGTGGAGGAAAAAATGGGCTGAATCCAAGTCTTTGTTTGGCTTTATTATGTGCAATTCCTTTTTAGCATTCTGAGCATTTAACCTTGAAAAATAGTGTTGTTTTGCTGCTGTGTTTTCTGATTGTTAGTCTCAAGGCATCTCAGTGGCATCTTTATAAATCTGCTGTAGCTGGTAAATATTTCTTGCAGTCCAGTGCTGAAGACTGGAAAACCCAGATCACTTTAAGCTGTCAGGCAATTAATGTAACCCAAAGGAAATGAAAGGTATGTGCAACTGGGACTGCTTTTAATAACATAGGGTTCCTGACTCATGCTTCTAAGGGGAACAAGGAAAAAATCAATAAAATAAAGCATAGAGAGGGTGCTGGAAAAGATCTTGAGACTCTGAATGCCATTTCAATGCAGATTATGTGACAACTAATATTTGGAGAGAAAACATGATAAATGTATTTATTGATCACCTGTTTCAAATGACAGCCATAGTATAGTTACACGGGGCTGCATCACCTCATATAATCAGTTTCTAATTTTTCCTCTTTCAGGTCGCTCCCATATTTTAAGGAAAGTCAAATACAGGAAAGAGACATTTGTGTTTAGAGATGTAATACCAGTATTGATGGCTGGCTGTGTTCTTAGCCAAGATACAAGGGGACAGAGGAAGCTAAACCAGGGAGATAAAAAGGTAGTAAGGCACACAATCAATAAACTGTATATATGAGCCAAGATCTGGAACAAGTTCCAGGCTCTTCATGGGCATGTGGATGCTACTGCAAACAGAGCACAGGAGCAGGGATTTTAGCATTCACCCAAGTGGTGTTGCTAGCAGCAGCAGCAACTGCCCAGCAGGTACCACTGAAGGCCATGGGAGAAGCCAAGTATTCAGCACTTCCAAAGTCAGACCGAAGTGTGCCGTAGGGATTTGGGAACCTAACAGCAGGTCCCATCTACTTAATAACCTTTTCATTCGGTCAATAACCTTTCCCAGTGCCACAAAAGACATGCAAAAGGAGTGAGCTCAAAAGCCTGTTTGGCATGGGGTGGCCCAACACGCCAGCAGTTTATAGGTGAGTAAGGCAAGGGAATGGGCTTTGTCTGCTTCCCCAAGGTTCCCTAGCCTAGCTGTGGATATTACTGCTCTGGCAAAAGAAGGGCAAAACCCTGGGGGGGACACGAGAGCAAATCTTCCAACCTGAACAGTCCCTCTGAACAGACCTGGGAGAGCGTCAGTGCCTGTGTTAACAGGACACGGTACCTCTTCTGTGGATTTTCCATGCACCTTCACACCCCAGAGCCGGGTGAGTGTTTCTCTGCTCAGCTCTGTCTCGACCCTATTTAAATGGACTTCTGTGCCATCAGCAGAGTTTCTGTGTGCATCTCTGCAAGCCCAGAGCCACAGTATTCCCATTTGCATCTCCTGACTAGTGCAGCTTGCATCTAATCTTTCTTCCTCTGGAGTCAAAAGAGCTCTGTCTGTATTAAGATGGCAGAATCAGGCCCTTTTATGATACTGCCAATATAGAATAATTAAAGCAAACTAAATGAATAATTCCAGCAGATGAAAATTAACTCAGCCACATAGGCAGATAAAAGCATCTCCTCTTATTTGAAGTGTCTGTGGAGCTACACCTTTAAACACCATGGCAACCAATGCCATTACTGAGCTCTTTTTTAGACCTCATTTAAAATGTAGGAAAATTGATGCTTTATTCACTCAGGGTTAGGTTTTCTTTTTTTTTTTAATATGAAAAAATTTTGATTTGGGTATGGCCCTACTTTTAACAACTAAATCCCTTTTTCTGTAATAGCTTTTCTCATCCTTCCTCATACAGCTTTTCCTTCTCTAGCTCTCTGCAGGTTGACCATTTAACCAGCACCAAACATTCTTCTCTGAGAACCACTTATCGATCTGTTTTCTACTCTTTAACATACCCTTTCCCAGTTCCAAGGGCTGTGTCTCCACTCTGGGCTAAAAGCAGTGGCTTAGTACGTTTTCTTCTTGGCGCCTGCTTCCCTCAACAGTCCACAAATGCTACATCTTTTTCATCAACAAAACAATCATTCATTAATCTTGTTTACTAACTTGCAGCCAAGTATTCCCATGGCTATAAAATAGCTGTGCTATATCCCCTTTCACATACTGCAGGTGCGGGGAAGCGGCTTCCTTGGCATGATATCACACAGCGTATTTGTTGATTTGCTCTGCCTGGTTTGTATGTGCAAGTTATGGTCAGCCATTTCCTTTCAAACACCAGTGCAGGCATCAGCAAATATACAGAAAACTAAATTCTTCTCCCACACTGATCTAGCTTTAAGCACAGTAAGGCTGAAAACTGTATAGGAATTACTGTGTGGATCAGCTAGCCGAGTCAAACATCTAGTAACCAGTCCCAGACACCTGAGGGAAAAAATAATTATTAACAACCTGCCATGGGAATAGGCAAGTAGCCTCTCCATCATACTCTATTATAGATGTCTCCACCATGGCTGTGCTGGAAGTGTCTACAAGATTTAAGAGATGCTGGAGAACTGCCAAAATGGATCAAGCCTCTGGCTTGCATAAGTCCTGCCGCAGGATGCCAGACAACTTCAGATCCATCAGAGAGTGGCTGCAGCAGGGACACAAGAGAATTTTCTCAAAAAAAAGTCTCATCCAAGCCACTAATAAAGTTTACTTTACAACCTGAAGGATGATGTACTAGTTCCCTTCCAAAATTTGCTAACGTCAGCCTTCAGGATGTTTTTGCTAGTCCAATCCCCTTTTTAATCTTGCTATATCTTGGCTGTGGTGATGCTCCACCAGGACTTAACTCTACTGTTTCCATTCTGCTTGCTGTCATTATCTAACTGTTCACATCCTGTTGGAAAGGCCAGAAATCTGCCATAGCACTAAAATATACAGGAGGCAGTTTATACCAGAGTAAAACATACAGACCCCTTAGATCCAGCTACGAGCTGCAACAGAGGCACCATACTTTTGAGTCAAACTGTTCATTAAATAAATGACTGTTTCAATAAATTTAGCCTTTCTTCGGTTCATGAACTGTCCCTCCAAAAAACATATTCATTTTTACAAGTTTGTTCATTACTCACAGCTGCTTAATATATCCAAGAGTGCAGACTGCTTACAAGGTGGCCATAAAGAGAACTTAAACTGTTGGTGGCCATTTGGTACTCTGTGTTTAGCTCTGCTTGTCAGTGGCTGTTGAGTATTGATTCTCTCATCTGAATTGAACATTTCTGATTATTCCTAAGATAATTTTTCACTGTTCCTTATGCATACTCTGTTTCATCAGACACAGAGAAAGAATTTGCCTTTTCTTGAAAAATTACCTAAACTTCAGCCGTACAAGTGTCCATGAACAGTAAAATGGAGCAGGAACAAGCCCCTAAGTGCCTCTGGCAACTATGGGACCAACCTTAACACTGCCACTGACTTTCTGGGTGATGTGAGGCATATTTTACTGTCCTGCTTAAAGGTTAGAATGTATAAAAGATCTTGACTGTTGCATAACTCAGTTAGGATGACAATTTGACCCTGTGAAACACTAAGTAAATAGCAGGTACAATTAATGGTGTTGAACATATTAAACCCATAATTCTACCCACCAACAAGTTTTACTCTGAGCCACCCTTCCACTGAACTGTTTATTGCAAATGTGCCAGCACACGAACATCAGACAGTTAGATCCTTTAGAGGATTTTAAATTAAGAAATAATTTGTGAGCTATTTTTTTCATAAATTTGGCCTCACCAGCAAATAAGTTACAGCAAAACTTATACAGATCTATTTTGTCCTCAAGAGAGTTAAAAAACTGCTGCATATTCTGTGATTTGCACATTTTTGCTCACTTAACATAAAAATAATGACATTTTCTACTCCATTCTGCACACTTTGGGTTAAAGCAGCAATGGCCAGCTCTGAGCTTTCAGCTCAAAAGACTAATGTCACTCTTTGCCACCCCAAATACAGCAAAAGGAATTTTCAGGGATGCAGTTTATACACGCTGGGTTGCCTATCCTACTGCCTTACTAGTAGAGAATATACTGTTCTTACACTAGTGGGAGAGTTGACACAGGTGTCAAATCTAAGATGAGGTATAGATAGGCAATTTTCCCACCACTGCAAATGTTTATTTTTCAGTAAACACAACACTGGTGTCATGCATACTTGATCAGCCAGGATCTAAATATTGGAAAGAAACTTAAATCAACAACCTTTAAGAATTTCCCTTGTCTCCAGCTTCCAGCAAATCTGCTTATAAGGCATGGCTGGATAAAGAGCCCAGTACATAATGCAGCCCCATGAATGGTACAGCAAATTATAAGATGAAGAAAGAGTGCTGAGTGAGACCTAGGGATTTCCTTTGAATGGTTGATTTCTGGAGATTTATTAACAGTTACCCAGCAGGGTACTGGATTGGTATGGGCTATGTTTACTATAGGGACAGGAAAAACAACTTTATCTTTGCTGTTGAAACAGACATGGCCAGTCTGACTGGGGTTATCTCAAAGCCATCTGCCTACTGACGGCATTGGCGACATGGAGCTGAACTAACATTTTCAGTTGCCATAATTGTCATACACAGTACCGGTAACTTTTTTTTCCAGTAACAGCTTGTTTACCAGATGAGCTATTGCACCCATCTACCAGCAACATTTTAAATTCGTTGTTAGCATTTTTTTTATGTCACTTGACTGAGTGACCTAAAATATGTTTGCAACCACAAAATGTACACACAGATGTATTATTAGAAAAGATACTAAAAAATGAGGAAAATGAAATATTGTACTATAAGCCAAAATGTAATCTTCACAGACACCATCTTATTAAAATCTGAGAAGCAGCCTTTTTAGTACTATTCCTTCTATTGATATATGGGGGAGTGCCTAGGATATTATATTAGCTCTCAGATTCATACACTTTGTTGTTTTTATGCCAGGAGCAGCACTCCTTCTCCCATAGCCAAACAATATATACTGCATTTACATCTGCTATATTGTGTACACTTATAAACAGTTGGCCAAGTTTAGCCCTGGAATAAATACATCATTACAATTGCGAATCATCAAACCTACCTCCTCCAGAAAAGAATTTGTCCTTTTGTCCTTAAAACTGGATATTTTGTGCTAGAAAGTGACATGCTTTCACAGAGCTGGCTTTGACACCTTGACAGGGGAAACAAGGAAAAAACCCAAAATTCTTGCTGACCTCTGCATACAGCTGGTCAAAAATTAAGCTGTCTGATAAATTGATATTTGTTATCATTCCAAAGTGAATGAAAGAAAGTGATATGCCTTAAAAGAAAAATTCAGAAAACTTCACTTAAAAAAAATACTGATGTATCTGACTGTAAACTGCCCACAGCTGTGCCCATACAGCTGCATACCTCCTGCTCTCAGTCTCCTTGTCAGCCTGGCCTCTACCACTGGGCTGCATCTCCCAGATGCATCACTGACACAGAAATCCCCCAGCTCCATGAGAAGAGAAATGTCCCAGTACCAGGGCAGCTCTACAAAAGCTCGAAACCTGGTCAATGAAAGAGAAGGGATACACCCATCACTAAAAATACACCACCTCTGAAAGTTCATGTTAGTATTGAAACGAACCACGGTATCACCTGGGTTTTTTTCTGAAGAGAAAATAATTTTGACAAAAATCAGAATTTTCTTCTGAAAATGTTTTGGTTTTGTAGAAATGGGAGCAAGGAGTTCTTCGAGGATTTTTCTTTGGGGATTTTGCATTTGAAATTTACAGGAAACTTGCACCAAATGAATTCCCATTACAAAGGCAGCACAAGTGGATAAACAAAACCCACAAAATACAGTAAGACATCCTTCAGTAAGCTGGTTCAATGTAACTTACTATAAAACCCACACACTATCTTACATAGGTGAAAAAAAAAAATCAGTTTAAGTGGTAAATCAGCTTCATTACAGCTTGCTGACAGCTCTGTTATGATGTACATGTTTCTGTAGCACAGAAACACAAAGGCATTACTGACATGTCCACCCTTTTCCATGTACTACATTAACATGCAAGTCAATCATTCAGAATTACTTTTGCCATCATGAACATAAATTAGATGAAGTTTCATTACAAAGAGATTTCTATGACAAATAATTGACACCCCCAGAACAGAAAATATTTCATCCATTGTATGTAGACCTAAGCTATGTAGCTGCCCTTAACGAACTCCACAACTGCACTTAAACTAAGTAGAAAAGTTCCCTTAACTAATTAAGACTCATATGCCTATAGTAACAAAACATAGATATGTAGTGAGGTAAGACAGTGCTGAGATTTTACAGGGACACAGTGGGATACGTAAAAGGTTTTCCACTCTTCCCCAGTGTGTGCTAATATCTAACTCCACAGTACCTCCTTACTCTCTTTCAATACTTTGCAAAATAAATGTGGTTTATGGAATTTCCAAGATATAAACTGCAAGGGGAAGTCTTGGACACACTATTAAAGCAGTATTTGGCCCTGCTGGTTCCATTATGTCTCCAGAAGGCAGCATACCTATCAATAAAACACCTTACTATTGCCAAGATGCCTTACCCAGGATGTTCTTTCTAGGATGCTGGTGATACAATGACATGGGAATGTGATCTGATGACATCAGCGATTACAGAAAAAAATTATTTATTAACCACCTTTTGGGCTCCAAAACAAACAGGTTTGGCTGTCAGAAATATTGCATTAGACAGCTACCAGCCTTTGCGTTCACATGCTCAAAGCATGTAAGAAGGCAGAGGGAGGCTTATGGATATAATCAGGATACAATGAATATAATCAGTATCTTCCAGGCTGGGTGGAAAAGGGAGGGACTAGCTCATGTGGGAAGGGGAAGCCTGTGGAGACAAACTGGCTACTGTGCAGAGCAGGATGAGGGGCAGAGACATCCTCCTCACCTCCAGAAAGGGATCACCACCTCACTTCCAGAAAGAGGTCTCATTCTGCCCAGTTCTGCAGGCATTTGCACCAAGTGGTCCAAAGCCTTGGTGCCTAACAGCATGTTGGATAATTTACCTGCCTATTTCCCCATGTGGTTTTGGGGTGGGGTTTTTTTTCCTTTTAAATCATTTACTTAGCTTTCTGCTGCACTGTCCTCACAAACAGCCCGGAGGAAAGGGCCCCTTCGCAATGGGATTTTCTGCCCTGACAGCTCACTATAAAGTTCCTCATCAGCCTGGCTCCATCGCGTCTGTGCCACTTCACATCGCAGCTTAAACAATAGGAATAAATCAAGTAAATGAAAATATGCATCCTGAAGGCCTAATGCAAGTGATTTCATCCTTTTTAAGAGCCACCAGCTCTGATTTACCTTAGAACCTTGCTTCTGCCTTGAGGGTGCCTCTGAAGTACCCTGTGACTAATGCCCCTATTTTTAGTTTTGTAGCAGAAGCCAAGGAGAAATTAAAGAAATAAAATGGAAAAAATAATGAGAGCTCATTTCAGCTTATAATGGTATTTTCTCAGGTGACTAAACATTCATTTGACTTTTGGTAGTGTTGAATTTGTTCTCCATTAGGGCAAATATGATTCAGAGGCTAGCTTGACCTCTGAAGTGTAGAACTTTCCTTTATCTTTATTGCCGGCTTCAGTTATTTATCAGGTCAGTATGTGTGCTCAGATTCCAGGAAAACTGGGCAGAGAAATGAAATTAGCACTGAAGACAAACACAATTGGAGAAGCTGGCTGTTGACTCAGACGAGCAATTTCTTTCAGATTGTCACTAGCCTCAATACAAGATGAGATGCCTGTCAGAGTCCAGTATCTGTCATCTAAAGATTCATTTCACTGTATGATGGGAATAAGAAAAAGCATTTTTTTTTTAAAAAAAAAAAGGTCTAATCTGGAAGAATTTGCAATAAGTTTTCACATGTATCTGCTCCCTTTTGCTTGACCCTACAGCATACAACTTCCACAGAAGTCTTAAAAAAACAAACAAACAAAAAAAAACAACCTAACAAACCCTAGGATACATATTTTTAGGAACTAAGATTGCTGTGGAACACACACTTATTAATAAATTTCATGTAGAAGAAACAAATGTTTTTATTGAAAGGCAAAGTCAACTCATTCTCTGAAGGTGGACAGCTTATTCTGTTTGTTTGTCTGTGAGAGAGAAAAAGAGGGACCAGTTTCAGATTCTCTGTGAGAAAATGACAGTTTTATGATTCAGGTCAAAATATTTTTTTATGTCCCTAGCATGCCTGAGTATGCATGTTGGGTATTGGCTGCATTAAGGTTTAAACATGACACAACTCCTTCCTTGCATTTCTCATGTTCTCTTTGTCATGGTCCTGCTATAGTATACCAGTAAGTTTGAACGCATCCACAGGGGATAAGAGATTTTACTAACTAGAGCATTGCTAACTTATTTAGCAAAAAGTCATCCAGGACAAAGATCTTGCTCAAGTCTGTTTTGCTGAGAGTTTGTGTTATGAAGAGAGAGACTGAAGTGGGTTCAAAAGCTATTAGCAATCCTTCCCCATCCCCTTGAGAAACACTAAGCCAGATTCAACAGGGCTAAGAAGCTCTATGATACAAGTAAAAATGGCTTCCATCTGGGGAAAAAAAAAAAAGCATAGCACAACTCTGGCTCTGTCAGTGGGAAGAGCTCCATTTAGCAAATTCAATTCTTAGAAATGCAAAGTGCAAACTATAATGCTCCCTGTTGAATAAATGATACAATTGGCTAAGTTCAGCTGGCCTATATGAAAGGTGACATTTTGCCCAGGAATAAGATCTTAGAAAATGAAGGATTTTTGGTGGTTATTTTTTTCACAGATCACAATGGGAATTTCTGCACTAGTGAAAGGTGCCAAAAGCAGCTACAGATAGTCAAATCCAATTTATTCCTCAGCAGGAACAGCAAGCAGCAATGCAAGCCTCTGCAAACATGCCTTGAAAATGTCCTTGAAAGGGCTGTTTCCAGAGGTGAGCAGGGAGTTGCAAGCCCCAGCTCCATGAATGTCTGCCTCAGAGGGGTTTGCCAACAAAGGTGCCAAATACAGCCTCTGCAGGGCATGGACATACTCACATGGGAACAGGGTGACATTACAGCAGATTTCACCTAAAAGGGAACAAAGAAAAGGTGTTTTCAGGCACTATCCAAATCTGCACCAGACAGTCTCCTGTGAGCCAGGTGCCACTGGTGGACCAAGATCCTGAGCTGTCACCTGGGCAGCAGGTTGACAAGTTGCTCCTTGCTCCCTGCCACCCTCACTCACTTCGGCGGGGAGGGGGGAACGGAGGCTTTGAGTGTGAAAGGAAGAAAAATAATCATCTTTATTAATTGAAAATAAACTGTGTAAGGAATGATTTCCGGATAGCTGTGCTTCTCTCAGTACATATTACTTACCTGCTGGCCCTCCTGTTAAGAGTTCAGTGGCTCATTTAGATGTAGTGTTTTCCTCATTTTTTTGAGAAGATACTTTCCTATCAAACTACTGACTCCATTCTACCAAGAAATTTCTGAATCCCAGATCCTTCTTTTGTTCTAGTACCACGAGTAGTAAAGAAACTATGACAATTTTTAGACCATGGTGTGTCCCTATGCATCAAATATACCCAGCTGTGTTGCTGATTAATACGTAACATACACCCTTCTTCAGTGAAGTGCTGCTCATAGGAGCAGAGGTGTTTTGTAATTAATGCTGAAAAGATAAGGGGGATCATCTTGACTGCTGCACCAATCGCCAATACATGACAGATCTTTGTTTGAGTTTCCCAATTAGATAGAAAAGAAATTATTTTGCTTTGAAAACATCCCCTATGGGACAACAGGAGTGACCATAATGGCTATTCCAGCATCTTGCCCCCACAAAGCACAGTAGTCCACAGCACAGTAAGTGAGAGGTAGAGGGTAAGATCCGCTACTCCAAGGGCAGACTCAAAAAGATCAGGAGGGAAACAGAACCGCAGCAAATCCTGCAACTGGGACATTCGCTTTTTTAATCCCTTTCACAGAACTGAGGATCCCTCGCATCAGGAATTCCTTTCTATGAAAACACTAATTTCTCATCTTTTTTTAAAAAAATAATCTGTGAAGGCAGCTATTCCACTTTGGGTAGGATTTCCAGCTTTTGATAGCTGCTCCTTCCAGTTGTTTAACAATGTAAATTATAGTCACAGTGCCACGTCTTCATTCCACCAGTCAAAGGATTTTGCCTCTCACAATGAATTAGAAAATGCGCATTAGGAAAAAGCTGGCAGACAGATTATTGTGATTATCTTAGCAGCAGGTATTTAAAGCTCATTGTCACTAAAGCTTCTTGCCAATGCCCAAATTCTTTGTCACAGTCGTAAGGTCTGTGCTGCTGGGATGTTGCCTTGACAGACATCTTCTCCACTGGTGATGCTTCTTGTTTGGACTTTGTGAGTGCGACTCAGCATGTGCTGAAGCAGTGCCACGGTGACATAGGCTATTCATGGGAAGGAGACGTGACCTGCCATCTGCTCATCCTGTATTTTATGGTCTTTAAATTGCACTGTAATAATTTCCTGGCTGTCATCCTGGAAGGAGATGCAGGCAGCATGGGTTCAGTCAGCCAGCAAGGCGGAGGTGAGCAGAGCTTTCAGGCATTAAAGAGAAGAATTATTCAAGCATTAGGTGTTGGAAAGATACTTTCATGGTACATATGGCTAAGACGAGAGGAAAGGAATTTTCTTCTGGCCTCCAGCTTTCTCTTCAATATTTGTTCACTTTGTACCATATTATAATACAAGGTGTTTCTGAAGGGGGACACTCCCTGGACAGAGACTGGTCTGGATCCCTCTTGGGAGAAGTACAGTGATGGAGTGAAATTACTTGAAAAAGGTTGAAAAAACAACTTCCCATCAGTCAAATGTCTGGAGTTTAAAAGTAAGTTCACTCTGCAATTGCAAGGCATACAAGAAAGTGCAAGGTAGTTTAGGGCCAGCTGTGATCACAGGACTATCATCTTGCATTGACCGAGTCTGAGGTTTTGAATAATAAAGCTACACCCCAGGCACAGCTCCAGGGAACGTGTGACACTGAGAGGCCTCTTGGGCATGGGAGGTTGACCCAGAGGATGACTGTGGCTACTGAATGCAAATAGCAGGTCAAAAAGGCAATGGGAAGGGCAGAGCACAAAGGCCTAATTAGAAACAAGAGGAAGCCTGTTTGCCTGTACACAAGGCTGCAGTGGATGCACACAGGAGAAGATGTGTGCTCCCAACAGCCATCCTCCAGGCAGGGGTTAGCATTCCCAAGGGTGGGGGGAGACATTCCTAACAGAGAAAATACTGAGGTCAAAGACTGAAGTCAAACAGACCAGATTATAATTTTTGCCCTTTCTGTTATTTTGCCTTATTGAACAGATTAATAGCAATTATGAAAGCTCAAAAGCTAAAGGACACATTTTTAAAAGAGGCAAGAATATAAAAGTAGCTAATTTCCAGGGGAAAACACAGTGTTATTAACAGTACAGCAACGCAAGCACTGGAGCAAAGCCTAAGGAAACATAGGATGCTGGCAAGGGAGTCAAATCATTTGGGTTTCCTTTAATTTTTAAATTTCCTCTCCTCTCTGTGAAGGCAAATTGTCAGCTCTTAAGGGTGAGAAAGTATTTTTGTTTGCTTATCAAGCCAGAGAGAAAGAAGGCTTCACAAAGCTTTTGTCCAGCAGTGGTTAAGCTCAACTCTCTGCCTGGTCCATCAATGACTTGCTTACACGTGGATCTGTCCCTCATTAACTCTTGCACTGGTGTAGTACAGCACAGGAGTGTGTGTGCACAGATTTAGTCAGTACCTGCTCCCCAGTAGCTTTCAAGTGCTGACATGATCATAGGGACTACAGAATTAGTGGCCTTCATCTTCCGGCCTCTTGGTTATTCAAGGTCGCTGCCTCACTAGGGATTTTGAGCCAAATAATCTACCGGTGTCGATGACAATTTCCTTGGCCTTTGGTTTTGCACAAGGCAGAAATCAATTATTCAGAGTGCTTTCACAAGTGGAGTTGACAGCACAGCTGGGGTGATGACAGAAGGAAAGGTCTGACCTTTTTTTAAAGTAAGATTTTGAGGTTGAAGCAGCAGGAGCAGCAAACGTCCTGTGCTCAGCAGAAACCTTGACATGATGGTCATTCCCCTGGAGGGCAATCAGTATGGTAACAGCAAGTAATAACACCAACTCATCTGCAGACAGGGGAGTGCCAGCAGGCACTGACAGAAATTAGCTTTTTAAGAGACCATGTGGAGACAGGGAACATTTAAGCCAATGTACAACACAAAGCTCCATCACACACAAGGCAGTGACCAGAACTGATCCACTCCAAGAAAAATCAGCTGCAATATGACTTACACAGAGCCTCACTCAAGGAAGCAGGACCACACAGATCCACACACGGACAGCAAAAGTCTCGCTGGTGTCTCCCACTTGCACTATTTGAAGGAAGGGGTTGCTTCAGAGATCTTAATCGCCGTGGTGTCCCCTGTGGACTCTCTCACCAGAGACGGTTAGCCACAGGCTGGTTGGGTCAGGAGTGGAGACAATCGAGAAGTGCTCCCAGATGAAATCTTCAGACCACACTCCCTGTAAGCCCAGCTCCACCACCTGAGAGAGCATTAGGCAAACACAAAATCTTCCCCCTGCTCCTTTACTCATCATGGTCCCAGGCCACAGCCAACTGGCATCATCAAAAATACTCCCTCATTTCAGCAGGCTTCAGATCATACCCAGTCAGTGCCAGTCCTAAACATCAGCTGACAGTGAAAAGAGCTGGAGATGCATATTCTCATTATTTGCCTTCACCTCTGTGTTCTGGCATATCCCAAACCTGCTTACAACTGCAATGAGAACAGCATTTTTTTTTCTCAATGTAGACTTTTTCTGCCTCCCAGAAATTTGGGTTGCAAGTCCATCACTTCAGCATCACAGCTTCCCATGCAGTCAGCATTAAGAGACGTTTCTTCTCTTTGACAACTATAATGCCAACGCCAAATCAGAAAATGTTGGTTTTGACAAAGGGTCCAAGCAGCATCACATGAAGGTGTGAAGGCTTTCAAACATGTTTTAGGAGCCATACAACCTGATTCACTAGATTTGACAGCACAACTACTGACACTTAAATGAAGTCTGACAATTTACTGCTTGTGGGGGGACTCAGAGAAATAAATAACAAAATACTTTAAACAAAGACATCTAAACTTACTTATCAATAACTCACATACCTCCTGGGACCCTGCCACTGAACACTACATATTAATTCAAAATCAAGTTTACCTCCTATGCAATGAGAAAATACCCTCTCCAGACCTTAATAGTTGTCTGGAGAACTTCTTTTTCAGATAACTAGTGCCTTAACATTTAATAAATTTGGCAATTAACTACTGCGTTGAATCCAATCTCCTGAAAAACTTGGTTAATAGGAGGAAAATCAAGAAGAACTATTTCCATAGGGGAGGTGGAGAAAGGCACAGAGAAAGTGACGTTTAAACTATATGCATTTATTTAGCTGGTCCTATCAATAAGTTTTCAGGAAGACTTGCCATCCCCAAGCATCTGCTTGTACAGAAGTCTAAAGAGACCAAAGAGTTAAGAAGAAACTTTCCTCCCCAGAGCCTTGATGCTTTTGCTGCTGTGGTTCAAAAATCGGCTCTGACTCAGCCATAGTTTTATCACCACTTTTTAAGCATTTTCTTCTTGTTGAATTTTAATTGTGGACTTTTTAACTAGTGCTGTCATGGCCTTACTAGAGCACGTGTGTGACAGCAAGTTTATTGTCCAACAACCTCTACAACATGTTCAACACTGTACGAAGAACAGGTACTCTTTCCTTCCTTGGGGTGGGGGACATGGAAGAGGAGAATTAAAGGTAAAATATACTGCTGCCACCTCTCAGTACGAGATGTTAGGGGTTTTTGGAACCTGGGCAGAGACTGAGAAGTATTTTAAAAAGGAAGTTGAAGACATTAGACATCCCTGCTAGGGCTCTCAGTATTCTCTTTGGAGTAACAAGCAGGATAATGATTAGGGTATGAAAGTTTACAAGAAAAACTTGCTGGGAGACAGAATCTAGTTCACCTAATGATTGATGAACTCAACCAAGCAGCGGTGTGACAACAAGAGACCAGCTGGCGCCTGCCAGTGATTGCCAATGCTCAGTCATGCCCTTGCTCTCTCTGGCTTCCCTTCTGGTCCCTAGCTGGCCTGCTTTTTTTGGTTGACATGAGGCTTATATGTATACATAAATATACTTTCTCAACTGAGAAAGTCTGGGCTTGGGAGTACAGAAAGGATTCTTCTGAGCACACAATGTATCATGTCCTCTTAGAAGTCATCTGCAGCACTGCATTTGTCTCCCTTCCAAAGGTGTAACCTGTGTTCACCAAATTGTATTATAACTAAAAAAGAGGAAAATACCATGAGAAAACCTTCCCTTGTATTTATTTTTCTGTCTGCTTACACCTCAGAGATCCCTAGCAAGAGGAGAATGTGAGCTGGCAAAGCATGCCACCACTACTTTTCTCAGGGTACATACATCATCTTATCAGAAAGAAAAAAGATCTCTTACTGCTATTTGGCCCATAGATTTGATCCATAAATAAGATTCCAGTTAAGTCTATTAAAGAACATCAGATAATGACAGATCTACTTGACATATTCCACCTAAACTACACCAGCAATTCAAAGGACAAAGTATTTAATCAGAAATATGTTCAGCAAAATTTAGATTACTAAAATAGCAGATTTTTTTCTGGCATCTACTTCAAATGAAATAAAATATTCTTCAGACCTCAGCACTTGTTCTTTTTATGGCTATTTAAAATACCAGTCCAATATCCCACATCCACTCTATATTTTTAATAAGGCTTCATGTGCTAAGACAAAATGCCATGCCATTATACCCTATGACCAAAGACCATTGCAATGAAAGTAAAGTTTCCCAACAACTCCAACCAAATTTGTATCAAGTGTGCCTTATATTTCCACTGTATTGCAAAAGGCCCGTCAGTTTTGGCTAATTTCTTCTTTTTGTTTGTTTGTTTGTTTGTTTTTTGTTTTGATATATATTCTAGATTCATGTGGGAAATCAGATTTTTGTCTCACTCTGATATGTAAGAATCAAGAGGAAAATCATTCCAGTGCCACCTCAGGGTAAGTCTGGCAGGATGAGAGAATCAGGCCCAAAGACTTAAATATTAATGATAAAGTCAAGGGCTCCACATGAAGGCATCTGAAGCTGAAATGAACACTGATAATTGAAAGGAAACCCACTGTCAGCATCAGCTTCTTCTTTAGAGTTAAGGGTGTTTTTACACAGCCTTTGCCCATCAGCAACATCTCACATGCTTGGGCAGGAATTCAAGTAAAGCTTCTCTATGTTATCTACCAGTTAATATCAAACAAATAATAAAAACCAATCCCAATTGACTCCAAATTGCAAATAGCGTAAGCACGACATACTGTGAACAGTATGAGAAGGGTGACTTAGCCACAGGAGCACAGAGCCCTCCCTGCTAAAACGGCAAGTCCCCGTTCAAGGACACATGGTCAAGATACTCATTTGAAGGCTTTTCTTCAGGAGCTCCTTGAGCATCCCCACACCTGCCTCTCCAGCAACACGGCAGGGCTCAGCCTGCTGCTCATTTGGGGGCTGCAGCACATCACACCAGCTCTGTGCCATGCTTGGAGGAGCCAGGTTAAAACAAAGTCAGGTTTTAAGAAGGAGGAAAGTAAGGTGTAAGCTGTGAGGCTACTGGTGTGCAGTCACAGAGCTGGGACTGGACCACTACAGGTGCCATCTCTCACAGCATCCTCCTCCTGCAGGACCCCCAGCCAGTAGTAACGATGGGAAATGCTGGCATGTAAATAGCTCCTGCTGAGTGAGACTTTAATTTCAGGCAAATTAAGAGAAATGCAGAGCAAGACCTCACAGGTTATTGCAGCTGGGATAACTCTTTACCTTTCCTTGCCAGAAATGTCAACAAAAACAGGGTGAGCTATGAACTCAGGAGAGTCGCTGGTATTTGCCAGCTGGCTACATCAAACTTTGTACGAGATGTGATAACAGACACGCCACACTGCCTCCCGTCAGCCCGCCTCTCCCTTCTGTCCGCCTCATCGCAAGTAAAATTTAATACTGTTTTTTAAAAAGTATGGGTTTACTTATGTGTTTCTTCCTTTTTGGGAATCTGTTCAAAGAAACTGAGAGCAATTCTCCCTATTCCCACCCTCCAGATATAAAGAGAGCAAAAGTGAATAAGAATCCAACATGAGAGGGATTCAGACACTACAACATGGGAATCACCTGTCTTGTGCCTGATACACATTAAAAAAATGAGGTCAAGGGGTGGTAGCCAGTGATAGATGCAGGTTAGTCTTCCTGTAAGGTGCAGAAGTGGTTCAGAGAGGGTGGTCTACAGCACAGAAATTGAGGCAGCCCCTTTCTCCAGTGTCCCTGGGACTAACCACCTCCTGCAGACTCAAGAGCATCAGGACACCCCCTAAGTGACATGGTTTTTTGTCCCATGTCACGATCATCTAAAGTCCTATATCCTTGGGGGCACACTCAGCTGCCCTGACATCTTAATGACCAAGTAGCTTGTGAAAGAACCTATTGTTTGAATCAATCCATTATTGCTGCATGTATTAATTTAGACACTTTAGCAGTAAAGGAAATTTACAGCAGGATGTAGCGTGATTTGTGCCTATATTTACAGAACATGCTATGGCACATTGTTGTCTTCCCAATAAATCATGCAAACAGCTGCTGTGTCTCATGTACTCCAATATATTAAATGCAACAGCCTCTTTTATATTCTTTAGCACAGAGGAGTATCACACATTGGCCATGGAGATTGCTCCAAATGTCATTGAAAGTCAGCAGTCAAAAATCCCCAAAGTACTGAATGTCACTGACAACATTATGGTGCATGGACAGATGAACATGATGTCAAGCTCGGTGTCTGCTCCAGAAGCTGGAAGAAAGGCATCGCTCAGAGAACAGAAGCCTGTGCAGGATGGTGACTGTGCAGCAGAGGGATTCCTGGAGCTGCTCCCATGATAACTATTAAACCACAAATCCTCATTTTACAGCAATGCTAGTTAGTTTTCTAGGAATCATCCCTTAGGAAACGAGGCTATCTCATCAGCAGTGCAGAACTGGCTATTCTTTTAAGGCCATATTGCAATTTTGAAGGATTAGAGAGCTACTGCCACACAGAACAAGCCAGGCTCGCACAGAAAAGCGCGATGCCAATCTCCATGCTGCCTCCATGCCAATTCCCCCAGCAGCCGCAGCTCTCCCTGCCCCTTAGAAAAGCCCCGGTGACCTTCAGAGAAATCAAAATTGAAACATCACCCCCTATCCTCATGGAGCCCTGCTAGGCACTTTTGTCCGTTATCTTGCATGGAGGAAGGTGTCTGTGGAGCTAATGCCAGCTGCCTTGTCTGACTCGGTGCCTGAGCAGAGGTGGCAAAACACCTTCAGAGGTTGGATGCTTCCAGCAGGAACCTCTGTCAAAACACTAGCGATGCATTCCCCCAACCTGACCACCAGACCCTTGCAGGAGAGATTGAGGGGACAAAAGGTCCGCCTGCCACTTACAACAAATTTGCCCAGGAGAGAAGCCAAGTCCAAACACCAAAACACCTCTCAGAGCTGTACCTGCACCGTTCACCTGCCCCAAAACCTCTCCAGCAGGGTCTAACAGTGCCATCTACTGACTATTGCTTCAACAGTTTTCACTCCACCACCCAAGAGGCAAGGGACAATTCTTTAATTTTAATGCTTCACAAGAGAGGTGGTAGAGATATAAGCTGCCACTGAGCCAAAGACAGCTGAGAAGCAAGAAATCTTTTGGGTTTCAACTAATTGTTGTTCCTGTTTCACTCCAGATTTAGCAACCATTACACAGACACAACTCAAATCAGTCAACAAAGATCAGCCATGGGAACAGGCTGATAGATACAAGTATGCTCATATGCTTTTAAAAGCCACGATAATGTGTGATACTCTTAGCTTATTTTAATTAACAGAGGCAGAATGAACTAACTGGCTGCCAGTTGATGCCAGTGCAGTTGGTCTGGGAGCTGCACTAATCTAGGACAGCCAACATTTTGACAAAGTGAACACTGGCATATGCTACCTAGTCGGTTTTAACGGGGGGCAAAGATATCGAGACCAGACACTAGCAAATCAGCAATAGTCTGAATGCCAACACTTCCATCTTCATTAGTCTGTGCTCACTTTTGTGTTAACGGCCCATTGTGAGCCAGCACAAGCAGACTTTAGCAGGGCTGCATGCAACTCTTTGTAACAAGAGGAAGAATGGTGTAAAAACGAGATTTAGAGTGCACTGGAGAAAATGCTCCAGCCAGCTTTTATACCAAGTCAGGCAACAAAACCACCACAGGCAGGAAGCAACAGAATGCAATAAAGCAAAAATTGGCGTTTCTTTTTTTGCATCCATCCTGTGCTGTTTCCAAATACCAAGAGCAGAGGAATGCAAATCGAGGTATCTGACAGCTGCCTGCAAGTAGCACGGAGGAGTTGTGGCTGCAGCTGTGACAGAAAGGGCTGCCAGTGTCACACTGCTGAGTCCAGCCCTTTTCGTTGGCTGGCACAGTTGGTGACATTTTCTGTTATGCTCTCATTCATTTTTTCAGCTCCTGTAATATTTACTAGCTGGACAGGCTGGGTGATGATTTGGCAATCAAGTGCTCTGCCACACAACCTCTACCGGCACTACCACATGCAAGCTACGTGGCCAGTCTGTCCTGGCTTCCTGTCCTTGTGTCCAGGTCCTGGTCTTTGGGCTGCCTCATACCTCAGATCCCAGCCACACAGCACTTTTCATATGCTTTTCTCTCCCTCCTCCACCGAAGAATTGTCCTTTTTTTTTTCCCTACCACTTATAATATTTGCAAGTTTTAAAATTATCTATTTACAGGGGCTAATCCCACCCTCCTAAAATTCTACTACACAGCCCCTCCTCACAGACAGCCACCTCTTTGCAAATATCCACCTGAAAGCAAGGTTTAACCCACCCACACCCTATTCTTTGGGCTCAGTCCCTCAAGATAATGAAAACTCAGGTCACAACTCAACATCTCAGTATTAAAGCACAGATCAAAAGCAAGTTTTGAGTCACATCTTGTGCTACCTGCAGTTCACATTGAAGGGGGAACCTCTCCATATATTAGCCACTTGAGAAACTAAGAAATTATGAATTCCACTCACACATTGTGAACTGTTTGTTCTGGTCAGACCAGGAATTATTTAGGGAAGAAACTCACAAACAATTTGTTGTAATGAATTGTTTGAGAATTCAGCAATCTGCTCACAGGCTATTTTCAGACAGAACAAAGGAGGAATTCATCCAATTAATTGCAAATTATTTTCTCATGTGTAACAGAAGGACTTTCCACCGAACTGTACCTCCTATGCAAAGATTTCAGAACACTTTGCACACAGTAATGCAGCAGCACAACTACAGTGTCAGAAAGGAGAAGTTTGCTGTGTTATAGAAACTGAGAACAATGATTCAATGCTAGGCACTAAAAAAGTGACTAAAATAGCCAAAGTGATGAGTGACTGGAAATAGTGACTTTCAGATAATGAGGGCTCAAAAGTGCAGAAAACTTTTTTTGTCCTGGGTGGAAAAAAAAAAAAAAAAAAAGACAAAAGAGATTTGCCCTTCCCCAGTTAATCCCAAAGAATTCAGATCAACGTTTTGACATTTTCACAAATAAACAAACAGCAATAACAAGCTTTGAGGAGTTTTATCTGTTATCCTGAATGTTTTATTGTGGAATCAAGCAGATTTGCCAAACATATTTTAAAATGGAAACTCTGAATCCTGTTTCTGCAGTTTCAGATGGTCTCCAACAAAATCCAGTTTGGGACATGCAGAAACCAGCACTTCCCTGTGACCTCCCTTTCTGCAAAGTATTGAGCTCTCAATCTCTGATCCCAGAGAAATTGTAAAGCAATCAGAGACCATCCAGCGAGTAAAACTAACATGGGGATGTGCAAGCCTGAACACAGCCACAGCTATCTGTCCCTCTCGAGGCAGCAGTGGGGAGCAGCACAGACAGTGAAAGCGGCACAGGTGGGCCCCAGGGAGCAGAAGGACCCCCAGGTGTGTTCCAAGCACAGCCTGCCCAGCTTTCTGCTCCCGCCATCCTGCTGAAGAGGCAGAGACTGTGGTTAGGTGTGCAGGCCCTCTACGGCTCCCACTCATGCTCAGCAAGTGCTTGCCATGGTCAGGAGACTCCTACACGTGCAGCATCTGGCCCAAGACATTTCAGCTGAGCAATTAACTCCGAAAAGGGCTCTGCTCTTTTCAGTAGAGTTGAGGTTAAGCATCAGCAGATGTGTGTCTTGTTTTCTGGGCTAACCAGGGCTGACGGTTGCACTTTACTGTGGTCCATGCAGCGTTGTGCAAAAGTGCAGGTTACCTCAGCTGTCAGTTATAACAACAAAAAACAGCCTTTTACAACTTCAGCAAAGTCTCAGACAAAGCGAGGCCTTAAAAATAGTTACAGCTGAATCCCCTTTCCAAGAGAGGCCTATACAAGACAAGTACATAACAGTTGTGCTCGCTGCTACATAAAAGGGATGTCTCAGGTCTCTGCTGTATGCTAAGCACTCCGCAGGCCGAGTTGTCAGTCACTGGTAGTGATGCAAACCCAACTCAGTGCAGTTTGGTTTCTAGTTTTGAGTTTGAGCTTAGTTTGCTTCCTTGGGGAAAGAGGTTTGTTTTTCTCTGTGTCACTGAGGGCTACTCACTTTCTAATGTGAGAATGCCAGTTTGGCGCTGAGTAGCTTTACATGGAGAGGTGACAACGTAACACACAATGAACACAGCCAGAAGGGTTTTTTCACTGCTTTGAAGTAACACTATCAGACAGTTCAACTTAATTCAAGCAACTTTGATCAATAAAGCCCAAAACATATATTAGTATCCCCTGCCTAATCCAGTCAAAACTCTTTCAAGATCTCTAGTGCAAGGCATAAAATAGAGCTTGCATGGTAAAGTAGGTATCTAAAATGCACCCTTATATTCAACTTACTTTCAAAAATGCTCAGCTAAAATATCATGTCCAAGGATCATTATTCTTTTAGCAATGTTAAAATTTCAGAAGAGGCTATTCAGTTGTTTTAATCAACTACGCCATTTCTAAGTTCCTATTGTATGAATAAAATATATTTTAATTGTGTCACATAAATTAACTCCACATACAAAAGTGAAATCAATACTTCAATCAAGGTTTGTGTGGCAGAAATATCCTCATTTAGATGATCTCAAAGGAAAGCACTCTCAAGACCTGGAAAATCGTTTTCATTCTTTATCTCAGCATAGAAAGAACAGCTTTGAGATGAGGGAGGGTGCTCTAGCAGTTCGAGATGTCCCCTTATCCTTGTTTTGGCTGGGATAGAGTTAATTTTCTTCCTAGTAGCTGGTATAGTGTTATGTCTTGGATTTAGCATGAGAAGAATGTTGATAACACACTGATGTTTTCAGTTGTTGCTAAGTAGTGCTTATACCAAGTCAAGGGTTTTTCAGCTTCTCATGCCCAGCCAGCAAGAAGGCTGGAGGGGCACAAGGAGTTGGGAGGGGACACAGCCAGGACAGCTGACCCGAACGGGCCAAAGGGATATTCCATACCATGTGATGTCATGTCTAGTATATAAACTGGGGGGAGTTGGCCTTGGGGGGGATTGCTGCTCAGGAACTAAGTGGGCATCAGTCAGCGAGTGTTAAGCAATTGCATTGTGCATTACTTGTTTTGTATATTCTAATTATTTTTTAATTATTATTGTAATTTTAAAAATTATTATTTTCTTCCTTTTCTGTCCTATTAAACTGTCTTCATCTCAACCCAAAAGTTTTACTTTTTTTCCCTCAATTCTCTTCCCCCATCCCACTGGGTGGGGGGAGTGAGCAAGCAGCTGCATAGTGCTTATTTGCCAGCTGGGGTTAAACCACAACGCCCCTGCACTTTTCAGGAGTGGTGAACCTTCTGGTCTCCGTTCCCCTTGGCTCCTCCGTACCTGGACACCTGCCCCACTCAGTCTCCAGCCCTCCTCCTCCTCCACGGCCACTTCAGCGCCAAGGCCAGCCCTCCACATTTGCCCCCACATCCTGCTGTGCTGAAACGCTGTTGTATCAGGCTCTCCCTCCCACCACTGTTTTATGCCCAAAGCACTGTTGAAGACCGCTGAGAATGACCGATTTCTTTAACCTCCTCACTGGGGCCAGGCATGACCCTGGCACAGCTCACCGAGGTTTGGAGCGCTTCCTATGGGACATGCTGCACATTTTCCTGCAGATGCTGCAGCTGCCTTCATCATTTGTACCCAGCTCTTCTCTCTGCCCTGAGCACGTGTCAGAACATATCATCTGTAGAGACCATAAAGGAGCTCGCTTATCACTTTGTGATCAATCCTACAGAACTTAGTCCTTGTCCCACCAAAACTCCTATCCTGTCTTAAGCCTTGGCCTGAAGATATATTGCAGATGCTGTATCACCATCACCTCAATATTCCCAGCTCAGAGAGAAACCCAGTGATTTTCCAAAGACCTACCACAGGATTTTCTTGGAAACAAAGCATAGGTGACATCAGTAGCCCAAGAAATTCCACAGATTGCAAAAAAGCCCCAAACCTCAGAATTCAGCCTGGTTCTGGATCTCAGAACATCTGCTGTAGAAAGGTGATTTTAGTGGCTACGTAAAAGCAGAGCAAACTTCAGTTGTCACACAATCAGCACAGCCGATTGAATTGGAGGAACATATTTATGCCCTAACAAGTTTGAATCTGCAGAAAAACCTGCTGGGAGCAATTTGAAAAGACTAATGAGACTTTTCCCATCATCGGTCTGGTATATTCTCCTTTAAAGGTTTATGAGCATGTCATTTAGTTTCACTACAGCTTTTGCAAAATCATTAATGAACTTGTGAAAACAATTAGAGAGATAAAAGGGCAAGAAATGTATGTGTTAGCCTGAAACCTGTGATAATACAGAGTAGGTGAAGCAGAGGAGAATGCACTGCTTTGAAGGCATCAGACACAAGATCCTGATGTTTTATGCCTGTTAAAATTATCATTCCTAGTTTTGCTCCTGTTAATCCTAAAATGGAAAAATATCTTTGCAGAACATGATCTTGGAGACTCTGTTGCTTATTAAAACAAGAGGGACAGCAGAACAACCTCATTAGGGTAAACAGAAGACATGAATGTCGGGCCATATAAAACACACCTCATTAATATCTGCATAAACTGAATGGCAGAGGCATGAATGCTGTAAAAACTGGGTCTGACTTTGATCTTTTGAAGCTACCTTTTAATAACTTTCAGCCAACTACATACTGCAGAAGAAAAGGAAATGTTCAAAGGGAGAAGGGACCTAGAATCACAGACTCGGTGCCACAGAGGTCTTTTCTTTGGGTGTACATAGGTTATTTTGGCAAATAAACCCACTGAACACTGTGACCAGTGAATACACCAACTTCCTTCCCTTGAAAAGCCATTTTCTCCTGTGCCAAGCTTAAAGGAACAGGAATGGACATGGAGAAAGCTCTGTTCTGCTTTAGAATGGCACATTCCCACCCTACGAGCGACCCCAGCTCCCCAGCAGCACAAATATCCTTTGGCTTCAGGGACCATGGTCTGTGTGCATCACAGCTCTGATCACCAGCACATCAGAGGCTTCCTGACATCAACCAAGGCTTAGGAATGAACAGCACATGATCCTGTCACTAGTGCAGCATGGGACCGAGCTGCAGATGTGTGGCCAACCTCACTCCAGCTGTCAAACTGCTTCCCTGCTTCCGCAGCAACTTCCAGCTGCTTGGCAGACCTCAGCTGTCTCCTGCAGCAGAGACAGTACCTGCTCTTCAGTTGAGGGCCTGTGCTCCATCTGAAAGCATAAACCTCTTTATTTATATCTATCTCCATTACGAAGGAGTAACCCATTAATTTCAGAGAGACTGCTCTTAAAGCAAAAGAGAAAGTAATGACCAGCTTCCTAAAATTACTAGTTTGCTCATCTCATACCATTTTTCTCCTCTGTATATAAACACTACTGTATTCTCAGCCTTGTGCAGCTGAGCCTGTGCCTCGGCATTCACCATGCAAGTGGTTTCTCTTCTTCACTAGCTTCTCTGATCAGTATTCTGAAGCTCTCAGACATACAAATGCTAATTCTGAAAATGGAGACTGCAAGCTTCACTTCTTCCCTTTTCCCTTGGAAACACTGCAAGTTTGGCCAGCTATGTGGCAAAAATATAGCTAAATATAGGTCAAAAAACAAAGTCAATTCTGGATGATTTGCAGGCTAAGTTTGAACATAAACTGCAATAGAAACTTGCTGTCTCTGGGACAGTCTGAAAACTGAGTCTCCTCTCCTCTGCACATTCATGACCTGAAACTGGCAAATGGGACCACAGGAGTCTGTCCTATCACAGCCTGATGGCTTAGGTAATGTCTGAAAAGCATTTGGACCTCAAGAAGGGGAACATTTTCAGTGTGGTTTCATTTCTTAGTTGACTAAGTCACTTTCTTGTCTACCTCAGCCATGCCATCATTAATAAGTGGTTTAACCTACGTGCTGGGCTCTCTTTTCCAGTAGTTATGGATAGTTCCAGTTTGGGCCCAGACTCCCAAAGCCCACGACAAGTACAGTGAACTGGCTTTGAGTCAAGTCATCCTGGAGAAAACGAAATGAGTTCTAATGGCTCAGAGTCAACATACACTGATAGAAAAAAGGTAGGACATTTTACCATCCCTTACACCCACACTAACTGGACCGGAGTAGTGGAAAATTTTGCTATGACTTCAATGATTTTGAATCATACTCAAAGACCCACAGGTTTTGTTGGTGAGTGAGAAACCCTAGCTAGAGTCTTCTGCCTCTAGGATACACTTCTAAGACGACCTGCATTGTGTCTTTTGCTGCAATGATCAGCATCTTGCATAGACCACCCTTGTGCACGCCAGCTGACACTGCAATCACTGGTGTCACTCCATAAATCTGCTCACTCCAGTATTTGCTCCACTATATCAGAATTTGGCCCGGCCCCTGTGTCTGGCGGGAAGAATTGCATTGAAAGGTTCTACATACCAGCCATTCCTCCTTTCCCCAACACGCTTCAGTCTTCTAATTGCCTTGTTTGGATTCTCCACTCATCCCTGAAACCTTCCTGATGGGAATAAAATACACAGTAGATGACAACTTTCAAGTCATTTTCATGTCATCCCTGGTAACTGCTCTAGGAAGGTTATTGATACTGTTATTAATTCTTTCATTTCAATTTTCCCTATACATTTCTGCCCCCAGCAAACCCTCAATATGAAATTATTTTCTGAACTGTTTCCAGCCTGCTCCTGACGTTGCGCTCAGAATGATCTGAAGACAGATAATACAGCTGTCATTTCTCAAGGCTCCCCTGCCATGCTTTGATAAAACCCAAATCGTGGTTTTGATGTTGCCAGATTTTACAAGCCTATTAAGCTGTCTCTGCCAAGTGATGGCTTTCCCTTTACAAGCTCTGGGCTGACACAGGGTTTCCATGCTCTCTGCAACATTCAACATCCCATCTCCATCCAACCGTCTGCCATTTTTTTAATTTTTTTTTTTTTTTCTTAATCTGACTACCATTATAGCAGCAGATTCAAAGGAGGAAACCAGCATAGCCACAAGGACCAATCACTTTATTTGTCCTCAGGCAGGGTGTTAAGGAGTAATATTTGTGTTTAAGCAGAAAAACATGAACTCTGTTTAAAAAAAAACCAAATATACCCTGCCTTCTGCTTCAGATTTCTGTACTGTTTTTTCCTGACAAAAGATCTCCATTCACCAAATTATTTAACACACATTTCAGTCCCTCCTAAATCTCAGAAATTAGAAACTAAGCACATGCCCAAGCACTGCACTGAAATCCCAGCAGCTTTAGTGAGCATCAGACACTGCAGACGGTAGAGACGTAGAACAGGTGGGAAGAGCAAGACCTGTTATTCATTCCAGCACTGTTTCATTACTGTCAGACATTTACTATTCTGATGTGCAAACTGGGTCTCACAGGCAATAACTGGCCTTCTCTGATCCTCCCAGATTTTGCTCATGTGGGTTACACCACACAGGGGGGCAGACACATTAATTTAACCTTTAATTGAACATCAACTCCCTGCAACATTACCACTTTCTGAGAGTTTTCAAGGGGTTAACCAACCAATTCTTGTGGTAAGTGGCAAAATAAAAGAGAGTTCATAGCAAAGGAAAATATTCATCATAAACACAGATGGCTCTTCTGGACAGCAGCATAGCCTGCCCACAAGCAGATGGTTGCTTCAAATCACATTCAGTAGCACCTCTCTGCAACTGCCTATAAATAGCTCATACACCTAAAACAAGCCATCCCAGTGGTACCTTAACACCTCCATAATGTGTATCAGACCCAGCTTCCCCTCCACATTCCCTTCCCCACCTTTACCTTGATAGACAACAAAACCCCAACAGGAGTGAGAGCAGTTCCTGTTTCCCCACTCTGCTGAAACCTAGCCAAGCCTGGAGAAATTTTCTAGCTGGAAATTTTCTAATATTGACAAACATCAATTAAGTTGCAAAGCAAATTGTTGTGAAATGAAGGTGATAGGGAGGACTTTCCCATTTCTATGAGTGCTAGTAACACGCAGGCAAGACTTGGTAGAAAACAGCAACCTGGCAGGCTGTACCAATATCCACAAGTCTCACGTAGCCCCAGCTCCCAACCAGACCTGCTGCGCTGTCTGCAGAGGTGAGCATGAGCTTTGTTGGAATACTGCTGCAGAATACAATGCAAGGCTGTAGATTTGGGAACCAAAAAGGCAATGTTGTGTTTACAAGACAGAAAACAAGGATTCAGAGAAGAAAGTAATGATCTCTGCAGTGCTGATGCCATTCTTGCATGACTGAAGAGCCAGGCAGCATGAGAGCGACCTTAACTTTGTATGTAGACCAGAGAAGTCCCTAGGAGAACTGCATCCAGACCAAAAAGTCAACTGTCAGAGAATTGGAAGACGCATAAATTAGTTTAAATGAGAGCTGAAAGAAAACCAGGGCCTGGAGAACAATTCCTGCAGAGACAGACATAAGGAATTTAAGGGACAACTCAATTGATATTCACAGGTACTTGCACATGGAAGAGCTAGCCAAGAGTAAGCCTCATCAAAATAGGACCCAATGGGCAGAAACTGAAGTCAAACAAATTCAGCTTTGAAGTAAAAGCTTGTTTCTCAGCACTGTGAGTAATTAAACCATTGGAATACCTTCCATGGGGACGTGGCAGACTTCCCCACTGGGAAGTATAACCCTGCTGGGTGATATACTTTAACTTGCTTCGTCTATCCCTACACATCCAAGTGTGCCAAGTAGACGTATTGCAGTGGTCCTGTCCCACATGGCCTGCCTCAAGGCCAAAGGCCTTTGGCTTACATGTGTCCTGCTGTGAAACAAGAACCTGAAGCCAAGGTTCTCCTTCCCTAGCCAGGGCTTGGCTCTTGCTTCCCTGGCAGGGCCTACGAGAACCTGGGGTTCTCCAGACCACACCAGGCTCAGAGCTTCTGAGCTCTTATATTCAGAAACAGACACTGTTCATTTTTTTAGAACTATGACATTTGCTGAAGAAAAACGTATATTCAACCACTCATGAGTGAAGGACACAACAATGAGTCATACAGATTGCAGATCCCTTCAGCCACTGCCACCACTCTCTTCTTTTCTTAAGAACTTCTCTCTCATCAGGTCCACTCTCTGGAAATGGCTGCTGTACCAGAAATACTTGGCCTAACTATCTTTTGCTCATAAAAGAGTCATCTCCCAAAGGCCATATTCTAGTCAAAAGACCTCTAACACGGCAGCCCACCACAGAGAGGTGATCTCCCCTCCCAGTAGCATGCAGTCTGTGAGCAGACCTTGCCACCAAGTCTACCTGACAGGGTCCCCCCAGTTCTGCAATCACAGCAAAAGCCCAGTACTCTGAGCTGGCATGAGGAAAGGACAGATTGATACAACCATCTATGCAATCTATTGCCAATCCACTTAGATTATCCCCAAACAGGATACTGTGCCTGCATCGCGGAACCTGCTCATTTTCCTAAACACTGTGGCAGTGTCTATCACTGGGACCATACTTCCCAAATGAACTGGTGGGGCACCAGACCAGAAGTCTGTACTGTGAATAGCAAGACCATAGTTGCCTTCAATGCAAAGGTCAGGCAACACAGTTCACTTTAAATTCTTCCCTCCCAAGCCTTCCAGACACCTGCAAAAGGCCAGTTAAAAGGCCAGACAATATTGCTTGTTCATTTGCTTTTCCATTCATTATACATATTTCCAACTAAGAGACCTTGCTCCAACTTGATAAGCAACTGAGTCACATTTACACTTGCTCCCAAATCACTGACTCCCCAGTAACCACTTTAAGATGGCAGGAACACGAAGTGGCGGTAATTTTCCAGCATGAAGAGATGAGGTCATATCTGCCTATTCCACTTTAGATTTTCCAGTGCAAGAGTGAGCCCTTTCTTTTTATGCATTGCAGGCGCCTTTCAAGCATACAGTAAGTTGTTTTCTAACGAGCTGGAACATCTTGCTTGATGAGATCTCTGTTCAAATTGTTATTTTCCTCCAGCTGGGTCAGGGCTTTCTGGCTTTGACACAATGAGAAAAGCACACATTTTCCATGATTTATGTATTGCAAAGACTCACGTGTCCATGCTGGCAAATGCAGAGCTCAGGCATCCACCCCTCTCCAGCAGGTTGCTTCCCCCTCCTACCAAACCCTGTCCACAAGGGGACATTCCCTTTTCTCCCCCCAACTTCAGGAGAGCAGAACCAGTTTTGGTCCTTGCACATGATTACCTGTGTAATTTTCCTATCTGACCCACAAGACAACGTGATGGAAACAGCCTGCGTCTTACACTGAGGAGAAGCAACACATGCACCAGGTACACTGTACAAATGTGTCCTTCAAGAGCAACCACCAGCGTGTGACACAGCGATGCAGCCAGTGTTGCTGCCAGATGAGTTTGCCTGTCACAACTCACAGATCCTTATTAAGCACTTGGCCCACTTGCAGTTATTTGCTTTTATAATGTCTCCTGCTTGACAACAAACCTAGGCATGCTGCTAGTTCAAAAGAAAGATTGCACAAATAGCCATGCAGGAGTTTTATCTTCAAAGGAAATTCCCAGTGAGGCCACTGTTTCCACTCCGCTACTCTCGCTCCACTGACACCAGGTGTCCACCCTCCCCAGCACTCATAAAGCAGCAGATGTGTGGCAGACCACATAGCACAATTTGTTAGATCAAGGTTAGAAAAAACAATAATAAACCTGCCTGAACTCATGAATAAACAGACCAGTTTAATTATGGGTATGCTTTGACAGGAAGAATTTCCCATTCAAGCCTTTCACAGCACTGTCCCAAAAATAGATCAGGACCCCAAGAATATCAACAAACATAACCTCACATCAACCCTGCTGGGTGAAGCAAAATCCATTTTACAGAGAAGAACCTGAAATGGGAGGTTTTAACATTTTGCCTACAGAAATCTATGGCACATGGTATCTACCAGCCCCAGTGATGTGACAACAACGGAGTCCCGTGTTGGAAAGTGAGGCTTTCGATCATGGGTAGGCAGCACATTTCACTCATGTACAATGTTCTACCTAAAATGTCACAGTGCTTTATTAAGTTTTGTGCTGTCATGTTTGATTTATCAGCACAAACAGAATAGAGGTGATTCCTGCCTTCTTTCCATCCTCCTGGCCTACCCTCAGATTATTCAGTAACTTGACTGCAGAATGCAAAAGTCATGCTGTCTTTCCTAGCCATTTTCCTTAGAGCCACCATGAATGTTTGTTCCCATTTATCAGACATTTCATGTGTACCACACATTCATGGTTCTTGCTTTACACTGTTTACACCAAAGACAGCAAAAAGCCATCAGCTGATGATAAAGACATGTCTATCTGCCTCTGGTTTGGTTCTTGAACTGGCCAAGCCTACAGAGCCGACCATGGTGTAAATGGCCTTTCCTTCACAGCAGGTAGGTTTGGGCGTGGGCCAGCTCCTCCAGGCCAGGAAGGCAGATTTCCCAGGATTAGCGAGGCACTTCAGGCACGCCGCAAAGGCCTACCAGGACTTCTGGACTTTTTGTGGTGTTGCACATTCCTGTAGACATGCAGCACCAAGATTAACAGATGCATCCTTTGGTTTACTACAAAGCCTCAAGGTCAGCCACCTCTAAAAGGCCGTCCCACCAAACTGCAGGAAAACTTCTCTGCCCCTTCAGACACAGAGACCTGTGAGAAGGCAGTGGAGCCATCATGACTCAAGTGATTTAGCTTTTATTCACACTGCAATTCCCACTGTCCATCCCAGGTAGCACAGGCATAGAAGAGCAAAACGTCAGCCAGAAATTGAGTATCTAGGAAAAGAGACAGAACCACCATTACACATAAGACCCAAGATAATCCTGCAGGGAATGCGCAGTCTGAATAGGAGCGAGCTTTCCAGAGGCAGTAAATCTCTGGAAGTGCATGCACAGTAAAGCAATGCACAGTTCATCAAGAATTTGGTCATCTCTCACCCTGACTTTACTGAGGTGCTCAAACAACATGGGAATGGAGAAATGGGAATTTGAGCCTACTAGAAAGCCAAAGGACAAGTGTAAGCTTGAGCAGTGCTTTGGCTGGCATTTAGGGGCTGGATTGCGCTCCCACCCTTACATCAGGGAGCAAAGAGCTGGACAAATGCACCGCCTGGACCTTGTGCTTCTGGCCAGACATTATTTGGTAGCCACTGCCACCTCGTGGCACTGTCACCCACAGAGGGGCCCAGAGATAAAGCACTCCTTCACCCCCATTACTCAGCCGTGAACAAACACAGCTTAAAACAAAGGAGCTCTCTGGACTGCACAGCAGCGTAGAAGCAAGAAGAGACCAGACCGTGTGGTTTTCCCTGGCTGGAACACCCTTGCAAAACATCCTTTACCTAATTCTAGGCCAGTTAATTCAGCCTGGGGCTTCGACACCCATCCCCGTCAACACGTTTTTGCTAGCACAACAGAACAAAGCAGGTTCTGCTGCATTCAGAGCACACTTGGAACTAAAATCTTTTACATGTGGTACAGTTGCCCTTTAAAAGAGGGAAATCTAAATTTAAGAGAAGAATAAGGCCTGGAGAGACTTGGAAGTTTTCTGTTCTGATGGGTGTCTGAGAAAAAGCAACACTCCTACCACCAGAGAAGTTGTTCGGGGTTTACTGGATAGTACCTCCCTGCAGGTAAGGTGTGGTCTACATTATCCCAGCCACACCGCGCTGTCTCAGAAGCTGGTCCAACAGAAATTTCCATCCATTACTGCTACTCACTAACAGATCAAACAGTAACAGCCCAGGCTTAATGATTCAGACCCTCCAGGTTCAATCTGCATCCAGGGCCCCAGCTGAAGGCTGATGTTTAAGATGTCCAAACTGTTGTTACATGCTGACTGTTTTCACACAAAGTCAAGGACAGGGTCTGCCCATGCCACCATACAAGGACACTACTGTGATGCTACATCACTTTCATTGAGGCAGGCCCCGGTTCTCCCTGCAGATTGACACCACTTGTCTATTCTCAAGGCAGTATAACCTCTTGTCTGTTGAGGGTGACCTACCACCACTGCTGAATCTTCCAGGGCAACTCGATCACCAACCACAATATGAACTTCTCCTGAGGACTGCTTAGCACCATTTGTGCTTGCTTCCCCCCCCCATTTAAGATCTCTGTGCAAATAAGCAGAGTGAAGCCTAAATCAATGCACACAATCGACTTACAGATGACATTATAAGAAATGTCTCTTTGAAAGATGGGTTCCCCCTTCTAGGGCAGACAGAACAGCTGGGGTTACATTCTCAACTATCCTGAGCTTCCCTCTGCCATTGCTGGAAGATCACTTGACATGTATTTGGTAGGAGCTGATGCATAGCCACTGTTTTCATTGTCTGCACACAGACCTTTGGGCAAGGATTGCCACGGGTTAATCCAGGCAGCACAACAGCAGAAACCATTTCCTCTTGGGGTGAGTAAAGCCTTCTCCAAAATTCCCCTCCACAGCTCCAAAACATAGCAAAGTTGTTGTAAAAATGTGGATGAAACATGCAAGTTATATCCCTGAAGATGTAACCCTCACTTTCAGATGCCTGGTAGAAGACAGACGTTTCCCCCCCCCCCCCCCAGCTTTTATTACAAGCAGGTCTGGGAGCACACACAGAGAGCAGGAGTACACCTGTAATTATAACTTCAAACTGCCTTACCCCGACTACCCTTTGGTAGCGTTAGCAGGAACTCTCCCTTTCACTGCTGTGTGACCTCTGCCTATTGTCTGTAGCGATATTTACAGTTGTCATGGCCTCCCTCGCTCTGCAGGCTGGCTCCCAAAGTCTTTTCATATTTGGAATGTGTCAAGTAAATGGAAACACTGACAGGAAGAGTAATTTAAGCATCCAGGAACCAAACTACCATTAAAACACTAGCACACACAGGAACACATACTAATATCCTAAGGAACAATAGCCAATCTGAAAAACAATAGGTAATTTTCTTCTGTCTCCTGCTCTTTTTATGGCTCGTACTACCTGTCATAAGTAGCTGTTAAAGAGCCCATACCGCAGCATGGAAGATGGGAGGAGGAAACCCAAAATACACTACAAAACACTCTCCCTCAAATTCTGCCCATCAAAGGGAATTTAATCTCCAGCTGTCTACCATTTAAGAAATATCAAGTAAAATGGTGAGACTAGACTGCAAAATGCCTTTTTTTGCCATTATATTCACTACAGAGGGAAAACATTTTTGATGGGGTGACCTTTGCATTGAGCTGTGTTCATACTGAAATGCATTTTGCAGACCATGAAAAAAGCAGCTCCCTTTGACAGCTGAACTCAATACATAAGAACTATTTAAGAGAAGCTGCTTTACAAACAGTGGGTGGCAGATGACAGTTAGTTTTATTCTTCTATTATGGTACTGATGGGGAGAAAAAATTATCGCCATTAGTCACAGTGTGTTTGATACAACAACAAAGAGGTACTGGTCTCTCTCTGTCTTCTTTCCCATGTTTTATTTTCCGTGTGTATCTGCAAGCATCATCTTTATTCCTTCACGCATGCACGCACACACTTATTCCTCGGTCTGTTCCCAGTTTTCTCTCCCTTTGCTTTAATTCAGCCCTAAATATGTTAAATATTTAAATATGTTAAATGCAAATCTGAGTAGCTTCCGAGCTGTGGAAGCATTTTGCGTTGGTCCTTGAAGATCAGCATAAAAAGTTGAGTCCAAGATGGGGATTAAAGAGGAGGAGGGGAAGAAAAGCGGCACAGGAAAGAGAGGGGGCACAGAACAAATCCTCCACCAGCCCAAGTCACTCCCTCTGGTCCTTGAATTACACAAGATTAGTTTCTTTCAAAATGTCATCTGTGCCTCACCTCGATGCAGGGACCTTGCCAGAGCCCAGATCAGAGCCGTTCACTGCCCTCCAGGGATGTTGGCATTGCTGTTCCCACTCAGGGCTGGCAGTTTTGGGCCAGACCAGCCCTCACGGCTGGGCAGAAGGGACACACAAGGGACTGAAAAGCCACTGGTCTGGAGAGAGTGGCTGAAAAGCAAGAGGGAACTCAGTGCCTACAAAGCAACAGGAGCTCGGGACAGCTGAAAATCACAGCAGCCACCCTCCACACTAGTTCTCCCAGGCCCCTCCGAGGGGGTGGGCCAAACTAGGCACAGCTGCGGGCCTGCACCAGTTGGGGCAGGGCCAGCAGCCATGTGAGGTGGTCCTGGCCTGTCAGGAATTGGGGCCGTGGCTGCTGGCAGCCCTGCCTGACCAGGCCCTGGCAAAAGGGGGGACCCCCATCAGCAGCCCCCACACACACACACAGCGCTGCCCTCCCCAGAGCAGCCCCATCTCTGGGAGTGGCCCTACCTGCCAGGAGCTGGCGCTGTGTGGCTTTTAAAGGGCTCAGTGGGCTAGAAGCCAAGCCATGCTAGCAGCCCAACCTCTTTCAGGAGACACAAGATCCTGAAACTCGGAGTCTGACAGCAAACACCAAGCTAAAAGAGGGAGAAACGGGACAGCAGGGCACTTTCGGAAATGGGGCAACAACAGCATAGGGCATAAACGTATAAACGTGATGCTTGCTGGTGCTTGTGCCGCGTGTACCACAGAAGGCCATTCCCTTCCTGCATCGCGTTGCAGAAAACCATAGCCAGTGACTGCTTTTGAAAGGGGACCAAGGGACGGGCACAGCCTCTGTCCACGTCCAAGTACCACTCAGGGAAGCACACACATGCCTGGCCCATCCCCGAGACCACAGGCTAGGACAGGGCACTGGGAGAGCAGCTTGGCAAGGGGAGAGATCCCGAAATGCCCAGGTGGGTGGCCCAGCACCCCCCAGTCTGTTTCCTCTGCACCAGGCCAAGATGGCTGGGGAGGGCAGCAGCCCTCCCCTTTGGGAACAGCAAACCCAGGCGTTGCTTTGCCACCAAAAGGCCTGGCTTTGGAAGCACCAGTTCCTGCATGGGGATCCCCAAAACCCCACCTACCTCTGCAGAGAGATGACCCCAGCATGCCCCAGCTGACAGCCCTCGTCAGCTGCGCGAGCAGCACCCTGGGTCTAGAAACACCAGTGAAGCCCAGATGGGTCTTCCCATCTCCTCCCCTTCACCCCTAATGAACCCCACCAGCAAGGATCCTGCTGCAAGCCAGGGTCCTCACCAGTGCCCCGTGAACCAAGGAAAAGCTATGGCAATCACCTGTTGTGTTCCTTGTTCATATAAGTACATGGTGAGTTTATTCTGCGATGGGCTAATTTGAGAACGCTTCTTCAGTATCAGACAACAGGCTGGGTATGCAGCATCTTTTTGTGTTTCACCACACCACCTGCAGAAAAGTGACTGTTTTCCTCGGCTTAGCAGACACCACATAAGACCGACGGGGTAGAGGCCACTGCGGCTGCAGACCCACGTTCAGCATAGACCCGAGGGTGCTGTGTGAGACACCAGTGACCCATGAAGAGAGACAAAGACATTTACATAGCACATTCCCATCCAGGCAAGCGAGTAAACAAAAGGGCAAGAAAAACTAATTAAAAAAAAAATCCTATAAAGAAGTTATTTGGCCATGAATGAACATCCGGGTGGCAGCTTCCCAGATATATTTTTTTTCCCTGAAGGTCAGGCAGCCCTTTGACTAAGAAAATTTGAGAATCACAGCTGTAAAGTCTATTCCTGCCTCTGTTCTTTGCCTGCAGAGAGAATATATGTGCATGAGTGTATTTCAGATAGCTGGGGCCAAGGATAACTCAAAAGATCTTCAAAAAGGATAAAAACATCCTTTGTTGTACGGCAGCTCCCAAACCATGATTTTGGTAGAAAATAGGCACAGTCATATGAAAAGCTACACACAGCATACAAAAGGCAACAAACAAAAGTATTTGAATTCAGGCAATAGTTGAATATTTTAATATCAGCTGAAGCTTTGCAAATGTGATCAGCATAGAGTTAGGAGACACTTCTTTGCAACTAAAAATACCATGCCAAGCTCTGGAACAGAGCAGCCACCAGCAGAGCAGGAGGGTTGCATAAGCCTCTGTGCACCATTGTCTACGGGGAACAAAAGGGCCCCAGGTGCTTTCTTGGTGTTGTGGGAAACAGCAGATACTTCATTGAGCAGTTTGATTTTTATGACAGTTAGAGTAACAAATCCATCAAGGTCAGCCTGAAATAGTCACAAGACATAGGTATTCACACCATACATTGGCATCCTTTGATAAAAGGCTGTGCATCTCCTGTAGCGCTTAAAAAGTGATACTTAATTTTAAATGAAGGTCTCCAAATAACTGTTTAAAACCTGAAGTGGGAAACATTTAGAGCCCAGCTTTGTGGCTCTGATTTGCATGAGACCATGCTCCCACATAGCAGGGACAATAATAAACTCCATGGGCTGCTCCCATCTCAGTTCAGCTGGCAGTGCTGCTTCTCTGAGCTGTCACAGCCTGGTGGAATTTGGATCTGTGCCAGTGGAAATCTTCCCTTCAATTGTTTGAGTTTTGGATGAGGACTAACTTGCACAGACCTTTAAATGTGAGCTTCAGCAAGATTCGCTGAAGAAGGCCAGTTCAGCACATACTGTCCATTAAAGGTCAACAGTTCGGGGATAAGCTTCACTGGGCAGGAGCGAGCACTGTCCAGGATCAGCCATTATCCTTCAGACAGACCATAAATTACTTTATCCTTCAGACTGGGTGCTGAAAGCAAGGACCTGAATTTTTTTCCTAGACTGCAAGGGACACCTGAAATCTGGATCCTTCTCAAGTCTAGGCAAGGGCTCTTTCCCCTACTTACTTCACAGCTGAACGCTGGCACGGCACCAGCCCCGCTGCAGCCCCACGCTCAACCTGGTTCCCCACACCCCCATGTGCTTCCCATATAATCTCAGTTGTTGTTCTAGGCAGACAGCTCTGTTTTCACTTAAGGCAATTCTATGCCTTTCATTGTGTTTTTAATTTTCATTTCAACAAGATTTACTCCCACGACCGTGCTTTCTGGCTTCTTCCAGCTTTTGTCCTTTATTTTTACTGCTGGAGTCAGAGATGATTATCTCTAAGTAAGAGATTTCAGCTGCATTATGTTGATGGTAAGTGCTGTTTTGCCTGCCCTGTCTGATTTTCCATGCAAGATGCTTTTCGTATAGCTTTTAAGTGTTTTATTATTTGCAAATCGGTTGCCACGTCTCCAAGTTTCCCTTTCCCTGCTGTGGAAAGTGCCAGCATTGCTGTAAGGAGGGGACTGCAGCCTCTGGCAGGCCTGAAGAAGCGATCAGCTGAACCTTGGAGAGGACCACAGAAACCTCCTACAAATGCAGACTGCTCTGGGGCACCATGACCTCCCCCAGTGGTACCACAGTGTCTTCGAGCACGTCTGTCTGCATGCCCAGGGCAGCAGGGACCTTCGTGTGCCAGGGTACAGCTCACTGAGAGACAGCAACAGGATTGCAGGCTTCCCAGCAGCCGGCACATTTGGATGCTGGTACACAAGCTGCAACACCTCCATCCTTGACAGCACATTCTCCAGTATGACATGGAGATCCTCAAACCATCACTTCTGCTGCCAGAATTGGGAGATACCCAGGCAGCAGGGACGCACTGCTGAAGTTCAGGACTAAAGACAGATCCTGATGCCACCCAAAGTCAGTAGGAGCTAGACCTGTCCAAGACCGTCCTTCTAGAGCACCATCTTCTCCATGACAGGGCACTTCTGAAGATGCCACATGAATCTCCAACCATGACTAAGGTCTCCACAGAAGCACCTTCCTCCTCCTTTCAGGCAGAGGAGATAGGCCCTCCCCAGCCTCTCCAGCAGCACTCTGCCTTAGCCTTCCCCACATTTCCTTCCCAGTGCCATTGCTGTCTGCTTGTGCGTTGGACCACCAGTTCTCAGCTGCTTCTTCAGCCACCTTTCACAGGTCCACAGCGGCCTTGCTGGTCCTATGCACATATTACACAGGGCCTGGCAATGCCAAAAGCTCTCTCACATCACTTACTGCGCTAGCACCCAAAGCTAGAGGAGCAGACAACCCTGTAATAGAAGGCAAGAGCATTAGAACAGTGTCCCCACATTGTCACAGGTAACCAGCAGCCACAAAAGGTCCAACAAGGTCCTTGTCCCCTCAACTGGCCATGCTGCCCATGCCCTACCAGGGACATTTGTCTGACTTCAGCCAAGTCAGTGCTGTAACCTCAGCATCTGAGTTTTTTCCTTCATGCCTACTTGTCAGGTCCCTCTATTGACATAACTACCTGCTCATCTCAGCTCTGCACTACCTCCCAGCATGCTGAAAACCAGCAGGTCCATGCCCATACAAGACCCTCACACCATACAACATCCCATTGGCTCGTGAAATAATACATAGTGAGGGCAATACAATAGAGCAAGCACTACTGAAAGCCACTGCTGGCTCAGCAATTTTATTTTCAATCAAAGCAGCATTTTTTATTCTTTGTAATAGTTTTTCCCCCTTTGGCATTTTCATTAGAAGACCAACAGGGAAAAAAAAGCCCTCAACAATCCCTGAGTGAAAGTTATAAGCAGACTGACAACTGGTAATGAGATATTTCAAGCTATGGCCTGGCACTTTTATGGTATTTCTAAACCAAGCACTCAGTCAAGCGAATTTAGAAAGAATGGAAAGTTTGTTACTCCCAGGCATATGTCTTAAGGTTTTTCATCTTGAATTTCAGTAATGGAAGAATACAGTACAAATAAGGAAGGCAAATACCTGGCAAGTAAATACTTTTGCCACAGTGTAATTATTCCCCTCAACAAAAAAGGCCTCCAAGACAGCTCCTGAGACAGTACTCAGCATTCACAACCGACCTGAGCAGCTCTTGGCTCCTCATTTGAAATGCCTCATGATTTTTTTTTAAGGAAACAGAGCTCAGACAGTCCCTTTGTCTGTCTACCCCATTGTCTTCCCTTCCTTTATCCAAACAGCTCTGCAATCCACCAGCCAGTTTCAAAGTTTAAACAGGACAATAAAGGTCCAAGATTGTCCATTTCCACACGTTCTTACGTTAAAATACATGCAGAGGAGATGAGAAATCTTACTGTTGTTGTAAAGCAACAACTCAAAGATGATGCCTGCTGAACCACTCAAGTGCTAAGAGATTTGTCTGGAAGCTCTTGCAAGGGGGCCCTTTGCCTTGTGCTGGCTGGCAGCCTGTGTCTGCCCAACACAGGGACCCTCAGCAAAGCTTTCCCTCCCTCCCTCGCTTGCTCCAGAAACTTAGTGAAGAAATGGCAACCACAGTGGGAAGCCCTCATTGAACCAGTAAATGCTTTTAAAATTACTGCAGCCTCTGCCCTGTAAGGGCGAGAAACCCCAAACTCCATGAAATGAGAAGGGGCAGGGCAGCAGCAGGGCTGTCAGACCCTGACACAGCCAGCATGACCGAGCAGGCTCTGGGCAAGCGAGCAACAAGCACGTCCCTGCAGAGCCTCCAACACCACTCCCAGCTAAGAGCACCAGGTATGGGAGCACCTGAAAGCACCCAGCACAGAAAAGCAAGACAGGATGAGCAGGCTCCCAGCAACAGAAAGGCAGGTAACCTGCACATTCAAGCAGCCAACCTTATCTCCATTGCCAATCTTCACTTGGAGCACCCAACTCCTCAGAAGAAAATAAAGCTTTCACCCGGCCTCCCACACATCTGCAATTAAATTCCTGTGAGATAATCGGGATGTTTCCACTCCCCTCCCACTCCAGCCACAGCTCAAAAGGCTGTTGGCTGCGGCCAGGCTGCCAGGAGTCCCAGGGGGGCTGGCGAGGGGTATCTCGCCCTTGTAGGAGCTCTGTAGCCCCCAAAAGCAGGGCAGAGCCACCACGGGCAGGCAACTGTTGAGCATGGAGGCAAGGGAGAAGAGCCAACTTCTTGTGCTGTTGTCTCACTTGCCTCCTGTTTAACACAAGGAAGGAAAGGTTTTCTCAAAGCACAGCCATGCTTAGGCCACTTGCTCATCTCCCACAACAAATGATGGCATCCAAATATTGGTGCTAATTGCAGAGACAGAAAAATCATCTGCATTCTGCCCATAACAATCCATTGTTATTTTTATGCACACACACACAGACAGACATGAGTAAAGAACCCTTCTCATTTCAAGCTGTGCTATTATGCTAACTACAGAGAAATAAATATGCCACACTGTAGCTAATAAGTGTCATTCACATCAGTATTTATTCCAAACATGTTTCCCCCATCACGTCTGTTCTGCCTGGAACTGCTCATCACTAAAGAGAAGACCTTTATTTCTAGTAATTTACGCAGACAGAAGAGAGTTAGCAATTAAAGCACACTTTTGTGCAGTTTAATTCTTTTTATTTCAGCTATCAGGGAGTGTTATCTGCTATCACTATATCTTTCTATTTCTGGAACTTCCACCTACGAGCACTGGGTTTGTGTTTTGCCGATTTGCAAGATGGGTTCTCCCACTTGGGCATGGGAAAAGGGCTGACTCCTGATGTGCAATGGGCTTGTGGTTCTCAGCCCCCTGCTCTGCACCGTATGACTGGGTCTCTGTCAGGAAAATGGGCTCAGAGTAATTTTTACTCAAGCCCTAACACATTCCTGTATTGCTGACACCAGCTCCCTGCCATCCTGCATGCATTTCACTCTTGCCTGGTGCCTGCCATTAGGTGCTGCCTGCTGCTGCTGGAGCTGCCCCAGCGCTCCCACAGCCATGCCAGGAGCTGCCAGCAGCCAAGCACAGATCCAGGCACCTTCAGTTGTTCCCTTGAGGGATTATTTCTCTGCTCATCAAGGGCTGGCAAGGACTGAATGTCATTCAAGAAAAGTATTTCAGAGCTAAAAATAGTCTCCTGATTTTTGCTTCCCTCCCAGAGCAAATGTCTGCCTGGCAGATAGCAGATGAATTTAGTGGTCCTACCATGCACATCTCATCTTTCACCTGATGATGCTTCACAAACAGTAAGCAAGGCATCACACCAAACTCAGGAACTCCTGCTACCTAGGCTGAACTATAATTATTTTTCACATTAAACTGAAAATAGAATCTAGCCAGAAATCCTCCACTGGTCATGGAAAACAAACAAGGCTTTGACTTCTCTCCCAGAGGGACAGATCCACCTGCCCATCCACACCCCAGCAAACAAGTCTCCATGCAAACACAAGCGATGTCTGCAGTCGGCTCCGGGACCCACAGCCTGGACAAGTGAGGCAAAAATGGTTCCAAATCTGAGGAGCACAGATGCTTAACTGAGGGGCTAATGTTGCTGCCCTAAGGAATGAATCCCAAGGACTGAATGAGGGCCAGCGCTAATTACCAGCCCACGTAGACCGGTGGATTATATGTTGAGGATCCTGTTACGCAAGGATACAGCTGGGCACGTTAATGCAAGTGAGGACACAAGCATCCATGTGAATTGCAGAGGTGTAGGGAGAAAAGGAAAAAAAAAAATTTCCCCACAACTGTCATTCTTATGGTTAAAGGCCTGATTTGTAAAGATACTAAAGACCTAAAGTTCTCATTGATGCTCCTGGACTTTGCTTTTTAAAACAAACTTACACTGCACAAAACAATGGACCAAACACCAATTAGGCTCCATCCATGGAGCTAATGAGACTGGGAAAGTACCCCAGGGGTGGGTTTCAGCAGCAGCTTTTCTTTTAACCTCACTCGTCACCTGCTTTTGTCCTTCTGCTCCCAGATATAATCTTCGTTCCTTCCCACTTACAGCCTGGTCCAGCTGAAAGCCCAATTTACTTGCATCAGTGGAATACAAGAATGGTTATGCCACGTTTCTTCCCCAGAATAGAAGAGGCAAATCCCGCTCTAATCTAGCTGGGGAGGTAAAACAGAGGAGTGTTGCACATACACATTTCTATCCAAGAGCACATACCAAGTGTGTTGCTACTCCTGCCTTTTTCATATTGTCTTATATTAGGGCAGGAGAGACATCTAGAGATCACAGGCAGGGGATTGCAAGCTTCTGGAAAAAGGTTTCTGTAGAATGGGTAGCATGATGTGTTTAGAGAGCGGGAACAATAAATAAAATGAATGAAATACAAAACAAATCAACTGCTGGTTGTAAATGAGGAAGACCCAAGAGGGAATAGCAATGGATTACAGAGCAGCAGGAATGCTCTCCATTTCCATGGCCTGTCCTCACACAACAGTACTCCCAAATTGTGAAGAAAAGCACCTCCTTGGCAGACAGAAAGTTTGGGGTGGGTCACATACTCTGCTAAGGCACTCTGTCCAAAAGCAGACACTACTACAGGAATTCATATGCAATGATTAAGTGCAGCACTAGCAGATGAACCTTCAATAAAATGTCACTAAGCTAGATTTGGAACTTGAATCCTGCCCTTTTAATCCCAAAGCAAAGGCCCACGTCCAACCCACCAGCACCATTGCACCAACAGCATCACTATTCTCAACTCAGTCACAAGACTGACGAGATGGGGTGTCCTGAGGATCAGAATTACAGCCCGGAACATGGAGAACAGGCCACCCGTTTCATTAAAATATGCACCTGACCCATTTGCTTTTATAGACCATTTGGCATCACTTTAACAATGTTTTATGTCACTATAAAAAGTGTGAGTGGTGGTTGCTGGGTGTTTCCAGCTGGCTGACCTCAAGCATCCTGCTGCATTATGCTGTTGCATGGCACTAAAATTTGATCAAACTACAACTGCGCAATGACTATCGCCCTGATCCCAACCCGAGAACAAAATACACATCCCCAGAGATTTTGCTTAAACAGTTGAGTGTCACAACCAGCATACAAAGGAGGGGGAACAGGGTTGTAGGACACGTAACGCAGTTGTAGCAGTCAGCTACATTTAGTCTAATTGAAGAAAGCAGATGTGAATTTGATTACCTTGTTAGACTGAGGCTTGTCACCAGCACATCAGAGGTTTTGCAAAAGGGGTTTCAACTTGCTTGATGCTTGCTGGGAGTAATCATCAAAGCTTTGCTCCGCTTGTAAAGGCAGCTTCACCACTAGCATACCCTCCTGTTCTTGTTTGCTCCCTCACACCCAAAAAGAACTAAATGGGGAGAAATTCAACAGGAATGAGGTCTGGGGCCTTTGTTATACCATCGTCAGGGAAGATAACCAAGTGTCTCTTCTGGACTTACCTCACAACTCCGATTTTAGAAGGTGTAACAATTGTCTTACTGACACAAGTATTATTTTCCCCACTTTTACTTTGCATATATTTTTTGGCCTGCAGCTTTCCCTCCCCCACCTTCAGGCGGTGGAACTCCAGCTGCAACACGCATCAGGTGATTAAGGACATCCATTTCTCTGCTTAAGGAAAACTAGCACACCAAGGAGAGTCAGCACACTGAAGCATCAGCACCCAGCTGAAACCTGCATTACACAGACCAAGCATGACTAAAATACTGTCACAAGTATCACATTTTACCAGGTTGTAATTTAGTAGTTAATCAAATATCTGCCTATCCTTTCATTCTGGGCACTGCATGAGAAAAGATCCAGCCAGTACAGCCTGCCCTGGTGGAGTTGTAACCCTTCTGGAGATGGTGAAATTCCCAGTGGCTGCCACCTCTGCGTGGCTGTGCCCACGCTCCCCCTGCAATTCGATGCACATGCCCTGTGCATTGCAGTGCCCCAATAGTACAGATTTTAATTTGTGCTCCCTATATAAATACATATATGTTCAAGCTAGCAGCCACACACTGAGTAGGAATCTCATGGTGGCTACTAAACTCAGTGCAGTCAGATCAAAAATGCCAGGACAGCTTTCAAAACCATGAGTAACCACTAGATAATGCCAGATACCAGGACTACGTGATTACATTAAGAGTGGTCCTAGCAAAGGTCAAAACTCTTTATTACCTTCACCAGAACCACAATACTGCTTTGTACACGTTCTCTGTTTCTAGTGGGTTTATGAGATTATTCTTACATATCTCACATAATAAACCAGACTGGATCAAAGTAAGTGGAAAGTTTTATGCTTTCAGACATCCTTGTTCGCTTCATCTGAGAAGAGCAGGAGAAGGTCAATGGAATTTATTTTTCCCCCAGCAGAACACAGACCTTTGCGTATCAAGCAATAAAGCTTCCATGGTTATTCTTGTCACTTGCTATGTCAGAACTTCTCTCTTTGTAAAAATATTTGTAAACAAATTGAAATTAATCCAGGTCATGAGCTGGTGGTCAAAATATAATGTACCAGAGCAAGGAGATGATGAACAGCAGGAGAAAAATAGATAATTCTCTTTTAAAATGGAACTGCAGAAGTAAAATGGCAGCACTTGAGCAGAGAAAGCATCAGAGGCATGAGCAAGAACAAAGGCCACCAGCTTCTGAAACTCCTTGGCTCTACTAGAATAGTCCTCTGGACTAAACTGTGGTTAAATTGACCCAGATATTTACCAGGAGCCTGGTATTTGCATTAATTGGCAGTAAGACACTGAACAATAGATAGTCTTGTCTTAAATCTAAATTAGCTAAATAGCATTAGATAAAACATAAAAAATCTTGTCATTTGAGAGCATGTAATTTTAAATAAAAACCCTAAAATAATAGCTTTGGCAGTCTCAGATCCTTTAAAAATAAATGATGTCTCCCATCCTCTACCATCAGCCTTATCTGCACATCCTGATGTGCTCATCACCATGCTTCCTGTTCCTGCACCCTGCAATCACGGCCCCCATGCCAGCCGTGAGCGACCTCTCATTCTTTCACTGCTGTGAAATAACTACTCGGTGCCAAATCCACTGGGGCAAGTTCTAAAGCCTTGCTCACCACTTCAGCCCATTTTCTTTCCCTGCTTTCTGCTGCACCACCACACACATCCTTGTCTGTCATTCCTGGCTTTCATCTAGACTTCAGTAGGTGTGAAACAGTCACTAAGATAACTGTTCAGACATTGGAGATCAAGGTTTAATTACTGCTTGCATTTCTGGTGCAAGTAACTGGCACATGAGTTTGAGAAACAAAACTCCGTTCAGGGGAATGGAGCTGATTGAATTACCTGTTGCAGAAAAACAAAAGGACAAAGAGGAGAATGTGCATTTCCAGTGAAGCCGCTGTCATGCACCAGGCTTTTTACCCTGTTGCCATATTTTGAAGATCCATACTTACTCTAACCCCCCATATTATCTTAAATCAGGCTCTATTGCATCAAAGACAGAAAAAATTGTCTTTGTGGACCAGAGTAGAGAAGTCAGAGTATTTAGCTCTGCAGGAGCAGGGAGACCAGCAGCAACGCCGAAGCCCTCTTGGGACTCATCTCACATAGATCCCGCTCAGTCTCCAGCGATTCAAAGTCGGATGCTGCCATCTGTTGACAACTTCCCACTGCAACAACAAATAGGTATTTCTCTTAATGCATGGCAGGCAGTCTGAACATGTTTTATCCTGTTCTTAAACAATGGCATAGGGAGCAACGGCAATCGGCATCCAGAAACACTGATCGCCTATCTGACAGCAGAACTGAGACCAGGCTGCACCCCGCAGATGGGTCACTGACCCCATCCCACCTGCCTCTGACTTAGTAAGTGATTTTCACAACTCATACTAAATTCTAATCCCTTTTTACCACCTGTGACTAGGACTACTGATGCTTTTCTTCCTGAGATCAGCTGAGCATGTAAGGAACTATAGGCAGTGCAGCATCACCATACACTATCCATACCATATGATTAGTTCCTCCCCACAGCACAACAGCCGGGCAAGCGGCCGCACTCACAGAGACCTAGGTGTTCAGATTTGGCTTAGAAAGTAGCAGCAGACGGAAGGCCAAGACTTCTACCTCTAGAAGGGTATGGAGGCAACACAATCACTTCCAGACTCATTCAATGTCAGACTGCAGGGTATCCAGGATAGCACCAGAGCTAAAGCTTGGTAATTCAGGGGTTTGCAGCACAGACGCTTTCCTCGGGTGCCACCCACCCTCTCAGTTTTCCCCACATGAAGGTCAACTGCCTCAGTCCCACAGAGGATTCCTCTCTCATTAAGATCCCCCTCTGCTCCACAGGTACCAAACACCTGCTCTAAACTAACACTTTGCCTTGATTGCCAGTTGCAACCTGTACTGTGCTTTCAGCTTTGTGCCATTTTCCCCTCTCATCTCTCCCTATTAATCCTTTTATTACCCAAAATGATAGTTAACTTTTACCTACAAACTGCTTTCCCAAGGCATATGCCCCCAGCTCCAAAAACACCCGAGGCTTAAAAAAATACCACTTTCAGATTTTAAACATGTCTAAGAATTTCTGCAAACCCATTTAAAGCAGTTGTGTTGCAGGGCATGTCATAATCCTGCATGTCAGCTCCTGAGTCCCACTTCAGAAGTTCCTTGGATCTCAGCCAGCAGCTATTGCTCAGGAATAAAGCTCTCTCCAGTGAGGTGCAAGCTCAGAGATCATCTTAGGAACTTGCATCAGCTTCTAAGCCTGGTAAGTCAGTACATAGTTACATTTGTTAAGATACACTGTGGAAAAGGTGCATCTGCTGCTGCACGCTTCCCGCCAAGTCATTCTTTTTACACTGGAGCTGTAAGTCCCAGTTAATAATTCTATAAAAGTCATTGGATTGGGCTGTGAAAAGAAATAAAACAGTCTATTCCCAACTGGTCCATCAACAGAGAATATCAGAAATTCTCTTCCTTTGGAAGTCTCTGTGGTAGTAAAGGACATACACAGGTAAACTGGTTCAGAAAAACCGATGTGTGTGTCCTGTAGAAAATCGATTTAAAACATGAATTTCAAACTAGCAGGGTACTTGAAGCCATAGTGAATTCATCTAAAGGAAGCCTTAAAGCATTACTGCCCTTCTTCCATCAGGTATCAGAAACACGCGTTCTATTCTGGACTGACAAAAATCAAGATTTTACAAAAAGGAACAGTGGAATCTTGATACCATCTTCAGGGTTACTCTGAGCAAGAAATACAAAAGCTCATGTGTGTACACGTGCTTAGTACTGCAGAATTATCTCCATTAATGATAGGAAAAAATCCCAACCTGTAACAAAATAGCTTGATTTGACAATAAAAAGGGGTCAAGACAGGCTTCTTTTGACTTCGTAACTACTCTTTGTAATCCAGTGTACAGTTCTTTTATCTTCAGCTAAGCAAAGTTGTTTCAAATCAAACTAAGAACCATACTCATCACATTTGAATGTTTTGATGCCATCTACAGTCCATACTTTGTGACCTTAACCAGCAGGTGACTGAGACAAAACAGGTAAACTAGCCTTTTTTATTATTCGCCTGTTCTTCTCAGTCAAGCTGCAAGTCTCCGCTATGAGATGCTAGTGTACACCACCAGAACACTAACTGCACACATTCTTTCACAGCTCTGTTGCTAGCTTCTTGTTCCTCAGAAGAGCCACCACATTAGACAAGACTGTGTGGCTGTGGCTTGTCTACAAAAAGGTAAGACCTGTTTGCTTAGCAGTATCACCTTCTCCTTTCCTCCATAAAAAGTAACAGACTGAACTGAAACAGGTTACGCAGTTATAAGCTATAGAAATGAAAGACTTTGTGCCTGAAGACATTCACTTCCATCCCAAAGCTCTCTGAAAAGCTTTGTGATGAAGTATCACCTTCAAGGCGCAACACTTCTAACTCAAGCAACTGTACACATAAAGCACCAGGATGTATCACCAAGAAGGAAGATGGTTTCCAAATGTTTGTATCAGGTGGGCCACAAATTCAACTTAAACTGTGTTGAAACAGGCTTGCTACATTTGAATAGGCTCCTTCCTAACAGACTCCAAACAAAGTGAAATAAGGCAAGGGATTTCCAGCTGCTGTTAAAGGACAATGCAATCAGCCCAGAAGCTTCCTTCCCATTCCCTACCATCTGCAAGTAGCTCTTCAGCTATAGTCTCCTGCTCTGTGTACTGCTTTGAAAGAAATTTGTTAATTTTTCTGCATGGTTAAGTACATTATGCTGTCATGCATCAGATGCCTGAAACAAAGACCAACAACTCATTCAATACTAAACAATCACTACCTGTAGGTTCAGATACCCTTACCTCCGCACTCCAAAAAGTAACTTAAAAGAAGTCTCAAACAGTCACATCTTCATGGCAACATGCAAAGCAGCTGCAACTACCTTACGCCAAACTAATGTTTCAAAGGACTTTCAAACCAGAAATTTGAAGAAAAAATTATTCACCTCAGTTACTCCTTACACTGTAAGACATGGAACAAATTTGTGATCTGAAATCAAACTTCAACCATCTTAATTATTCCACAATCCTACATCTTGTAACCTTCTAAACCATAAACAGGAAATACCTTCTGGCAAGGCATCTTCTATTGTTAAGCCAAACGGTGAAACTATAGAGTCACATATAATGTAACTATGGAGATGCATGTATCTAACACCCAAGAGGCAATCCCACCATGTGATAGCTGAGTATGGAATTTAACATTAGAGTTTCCCTGCTGAGGCTGTTCTGCATATTGACCTGCAATTGTCATTCAAGTGGTAATTATTTAAAGTATGTTGTATTAACAGAAATAAAAGCTGTGACCAGGGATGGCACGGAACCTGAATGTCCTTTGCAGTAAAGATGGAACTTGAGCACTATTGAAGAGGTGTCCTGTTACAAGCACTATCTCAAGTAGTGTTAGAAGTCATTAAAATACCAGCTGGAAACACCAAAGTCCATTTGAACAATTTATTAGTATCCTCTTTTTTTACAAGTTTTAGAAAAAGAATCCCAGGATTTTGCCTCCTGTGTGTTTTCGCCTAGCCTCCTCATGGTCCATGATGCCAGCTGAGGTTGTCAGTACAATGTACCTATTAAGAAAGAACAAACGTTCAGTTTATCATTTTGTTCTATGCTTGTGCAGGGTTGTCAGCCCTAACTTCATTTTTTTATTACAATATAAGATCAGTTTCTGTAAGAATAGACCTAGCGGAACTAAGTCAGGTTATCAGACAACGAAAAAGAAACTCCTCTCGCAAGCACAACTCTGCAGCACACGAAGGACATTTATAGGCTTCTGTTCTCCAAATATTTGTGTAAGTCTCAGCAAGAAGTTTTCTTGCACATTCCCACTATAAAGTCAGTTCAGCTATTATAGCAGCAGCAACTCTTACAGTTTCCAGACAAAGTCTGCTTCTACTTTAAGCAGAGATTTTTCTTCAGAGCAGGTAGAGTTGCCATGGTGCCAGACAGCTCCTCAACTCTGAGCGCTTTGTCTCTCCGTGTTTTGAACACTGTGCACTGATGCAGGTGAATATCTGGATCTGGACTGACAACTGAAGCAGCCTTAGTCATTGCTAATGCCAACATTTGGATTATCAGCATACTTCATCCACAGCTTTGTGCCTGAGAACCTCTTGTCCTACCACTCTATAAATACTCTTAAAAATATGACAACACACACTAGTAAGCTATATAGGTACAGCTAAAGCAACCAGCTTATCGTTGGAGCTTTAAGAACAGAAATGACAAGAAACTGTTAATCCTGCTTTTGACAGGACAGACTGGCTGAGCCCCTGAAGACTCTTCTAGCTCTGCCATCCTGGTGCACCGAGATTTATTACCCTTGACTCAGTGAATTTTGGGAAGGAAAAACGTACTAAGATTTTCTGCATTGTGGAGGTTTGTTTAACAGAGGCTCTGAGTCTCTCATCACTTCATATCTAATCAATTTACACACAATCAGGAAGTTTAAGTACAATCTACTTCCACTGACCTGGCAACTTGCATGACTCCTCCCCCATCTATAAAGGGCCACTAATAAAATTAAAACGACTAAGAGAAAAATCCTATTTTCCCAATAAACGGTAGAAATGGTGAAACCAGGATTTACCAAAGCCAAGCAAAAATAGGTCCTTGCTTAGCAGTGCCCCTTTAAAACTGGTTAAAAAGAGCATTTATATTGAAGATGGATTTTTAGACTGGTATCCACCTCCAGACTAATCAGAGAAGAAAGGTGTCAGGAGAGTCTAACTCGGGCAGTGTCGAAGTATAATAAAAACTGCCACATTTTTACACAGAAAATGCATTTAAATCTCCTCCATACTTACCCAAATTGACGTGAAGGCAGCAGGTTGTTCTGCCACTTTTCCAAATCCTTCAGCTGAACATCAAATCTGGGACTGATTACACCACACTATAAAACAGAATTCCATTACAAACTGAAGGACTTTGTAAACTGGATTTGTACGTTTGTCATTCCAGCTCACTCAATGAAAGAATTTAACAACTGCAATTAAATATTTTTGGCAGCAAAAGATTAGAAGACCAAGAAGCACGCTCCGTTACCCACAGTACGGAACAGCGCTTCCTCTCAGGTAAGCCGAGACTTTCACACAGCTATTCAGCTTTTATTTCCTTAGCCTTACCTCCTCCTCCTCATCTAACTAGTGTGACTTACACTGCTGCTGAAGCTAAACTAACAAATTAATGGCTAGACCCACAAGAGCACAAAAGCATACTATAAACCACTGAAGATTATTAAGCATCCTGTATCATCAAAAAACATGTGATTACTCAGGGATATTCTACTTCTAATCATCATAGCAAAAAATACCCTGTAGATTTTAAAACACGGGGAAATTAACATGCATAAAAGTTATTAAAGTCTTCAAGTTAATCGTATTATTTACTGACCATGACCACTACTACCACTTCCAGCTACCTCACTGACTCCAATTATCTTAATAAATATCCAAGAGCAGACCAGAAGAACACTTCCTGTACTGATGCACATTTTTCTGAAACAAACAATTGTTCCCCTATTGCAACTACTGAGAGAAACATTATGTCCAGCTGTACCCTGCAAGATCTGTTACAAAATTATCCCAAAGAGTTCAAGGAACACTATACTCAAACCTGACATGCATTATTTTTATTACAGACATATAACACTAGTAAGTTGGGTGGCATCAGAATTCTCTGCCTACTACACTTGATTTTCAGCTGCAGTATTTGTTCGTCGTCAAGGTAGCCCCCAACATATTTTGGCCAAGTAATTTTTTTCTTTCTTTATTAAAAAGGTTAATTGAATAGCTTAATCGGAAACAATGATGCACAGAAAGCCATCGCGGAACTAGACAGCTCAGAATTTTGAGACAAAAGCATTAAAAAAATTTCCAACACACATATGAATACTTCACATGCCCCAGGAACTTAGAAAACACTGATTAATGTTAACATTCAACTTTCCCCCAACTGCAAACAAAGCCAATCTAGCAGCAGCAGAAAGGCTTGTCTTCTCAAAATTTACAAGTTTTGAACATCAATTGGAAAGCAATTCCGTTCCCATCTCTTAAGACAAGTCTTCTAGATAGCTTAAACATCAAAGAAACTAAGAAATCACTAGGTAGACAGAAAGCCTTTAAAGGGAGAAACATACAGCACTTGCAAGCAGACTTCCCTGAAGATGTGTCTTACATATTCAGAGTTTACCCAAAATGTAATTAGACAACCATACCTCTATGAATCTAAAAAAATTAACAATCATCTGATAATCACCGATAATATCCATATTACTTTCATTTGCACAGATTCAATAAATACTACTTTCTTTCTAAGTAATTCTTTCAGAACTGGAGCAGACAAACACTAAAAAAAAAGTCTCATTTAAACACCCGCCTAAAGAACTGAATTCAGGAAGACAAATCCTACCTTGTTGAGTCTGCCTGTGAGATTGACAACAATCTTCCCAGCTCTGTGATCATCAATTATCTCAAATTCACCAATGTAGCCTACAAAAGATCAGCAAAGAGACAAGTCAAATACATAATACTTAGCTACATTACTACAACTCAATTAACTACATCATACAAAACTAGTTCAAGCATCTTGACTTGCATTTAGTCAAAAAGCACCTTAACACAACAGCATCCACAGAAACCATGGATGAGAAACAAGTCAGCGCTGTGCACTCTAGACTTACCGTGCTTCATCATCACAGTTAAAAACCGGACGATTACTTTGGAGCATGGCCTAATGAGAACTTGGCGTTTCCCACGCTTCTCTGCGTTGTTGATGCTTTTGAGAGCATCGGCTAGAACGTTCATGCGCACCATGGTGCCTGCAGGAAACAGGAGAGGCAGTTATGTACACCAGCTTTTCAGCACAGAAATACTGAGCAGTGCCCTTTTCTTAAGGCTAATTTTAGACCTAAAAGGACTGAAAGTTACATTAAGCCTTAAAGAGCACTCTTAGGCTAGAAAGCAGATCAAATCACATACTCAGGCACGTTCAAGAGAATTCCTAACTATCATGACAAACCAGGAAACCTGACACACTTATTTAAATTGGCTTTATCAACATGCACACACACGAAGATTTAAAAACCACCATCCAGACAACATTTCATCAGTAGGACATCTTTCCCAGGTGAATCGTTTTGGACTTTAAAACCTAATTATGCAGTACTATCCCTGTTCAAAAACTAGGTCGTACACAGTATTAAATAGAATAAAAGCCGCTCGGCTTGCTTCTCTGCACAAAAATTGCAGAATACAAGTGCAACACAGCACTCTGGGAAGGAAACTGGGAATCAACTCCTGCATTCTCGTGATAACGACAAGAGCACCCCGACTACCACAAGGGATGACAAGACTTGATGCTGTCGCCCCACTTGCTAACAGAGCCAGTGCACTACCAGACCGAGCCTGGAAGGGGCTCCTGACCCGTGCCACAGGGCCACTCCCCAGGTGGCCAGGTCCTGCGGCACATGGAGACTTTTACTACTCAGCCAGGGACGCCCAAACGAGCAGGCCTGGCTAATTCCTGCCCATGGGGCGAGGGCAGCCAGACCCCCCGTCCCGAGGGCCGCCTCCTCTCCCAAGGACCAGCCCACCGCCCGCTCCCCAAGCCCTCCCCTACCTCCTCCCAGGCCTCGCCGCACGATCCTCACTCCCCGAAGCCCACAGACTCTGCGGCCCGGCTCCCCCGAGCCCTGCCCAACCCAGCCTCCCACAGCACCGGCCCGGGCCTGGCTGCCGTACCGGCCCCCGCCCTCGGCTCCCGCCCCGCA